>RCHF01000139.1:0-45219 GCA_003987895.1 Neonothopanus nambi
GATGATACTGGGCTGATTAATGTCCCGTCTGGATTTGCTAACGATTGGGGTCGAGACGGAGGCCAAGGCCATAATTCAGCCGCCAATGCCCTTTTCTACAACGTATGCTATATTGGCCAGCACTGCTTAACAAGCTCTGATTACATATGACCTCTTCAGGTTCTGCTCACCGGCGCAGATCTCGCATCCCAGCTAGGTGAAAACGATCTTGCAGCTTCGTATTCGGCGAATGCCACTGCCGTCAAAGCTGCGTTCAATGAGCTGCTTTGGGACAGCGCCGCGGGTATGTTTAGGGATAACGAAACGACATCTCTTCATCCCCAGGACGGAAATTCTCTTGCGGTTGTCTTCAATCTCACCAACTCGACAAGTCAGATACAAGCAATCAGCAAAGGCCTAACGTCTTTCTGGACAGATCTTGGACCAGTGAGTCCTGAGCTGAGTGATACGATCATACCGTTTGTTGGAGGCTTTGAGGTAAGGAGATCATGCAGGTGAAGATTTCAGACACAAGTTTGAATGTCATCATAGGTTCAAGCGCATTTTATTGCTGGGCAGGGAGAGCGTGCGCTAGACTTGCTGCATCGAGAATGGGGTTACATACTTTACACGAATATTTCCGTACACTCTACTATGCTGGAAGGGTTCACGACCAATGGATCGCTCGGGTATTATTATTCTCCCTACTCCCGTGAACTACTCATAACCGCTCCGTTTGTAGATATCGCGCGGCGGCAGGCTATGACTTTGACTATTCGTACACTAGTCACTCTCACGGATGGTCCACCGGCCCTACTCCTGCATTGACATTCTACCTAGTCGGGTTGAAGATTACGTCGGCTGCAGGTGCGACATGGTCTGTAGCCCCAGTACTGAGTGGTCTTCCAGCGGCTGAAGGCGGCTTCGAGACATCCCTGGGCTGGTTTGGTGTGAAGTGGAGCTTGTCGCAGAACGAGACGCTCAAAATTATCGTCGACACACCGACTGGGACGAATGGTACAGTCATTCTTCCTGGTTCAGGACCCGTTAAAGTGGACGGTGAACCGGCGAACGTTGAGGGTGGGGAGCTCACGGTCTCTGGAGGCACTCATGTCATCATTCAGCAAATGACTTCGTAAATCAAGCATATACTTGCTTGCTATAACACACTAAACGCTATGAATGATTAAACACAATTGAATTTTTTAGCAAAAGATTACTCTGATTTCAAGGGGTCTCTTAGTGTTTACCAGAATCTTAGCGAACCATTTTGGAAGTACTTCAATCTGATACTGCACTCTTTAAGTAGAAGTGAGGTAACAGTGAATCGGCCTCACCGGCATCCACTAGCGGAGAAGGTCGGACACTGAACCTTCTGCAACCCAGACTCGACGCTTGTTGGTTTTCTACCTGAACTGTCACCATTTACCTCCATTTTTTCTTTTACTCTCCCTTCAACTATGCATGCAATACGAGAGGTTCATGTATATCATCGTTGAATTGCATCTCAAGACTGCAATTGCAAATCCTTCAAGCCTTCTATAGAAACTTCTGCGCGTTGTTCTCAAGACACGGTTCATTCTTCTGGTCTAAGCTTGAAGGTCAATCATGGCAGCTACTCAGGTAAGTTGGTCGTTTACTCTTTCAATCACTAGGATGAACAAAATAGAAGTCAAGCCCTGAGTGCGCGTTGATGAGACATTCTTTTCTGAAAAATTTTCTTTCGTCCTTGAAAATGATTCCAGATACTGACCGACTTTACCACAGACTTATTTGCTCAATGCCTACGGTGATCCTTGAATGTCCGAATGAGATAGGTTACAAGGTGGAGCCTTGGGTCGTAGAGCTTACTTGAGAAGGTTGCGGAGTGGTTTACAACGTACCGTTTCTCGCTATGGTTCGCCGAGTATTACGTTGACAAATCTTGTGCCTTGTCTCAAGATATTCTATGTCTAAATATCTACTGCACCATATTGACACGAACATGACACTGTTTCTGCTCGCCTCGGTATTTCCAGTCCTACTAAGTGCTGAAGCTATGAATGCTTAGCCATACCAGCTACTATCAGACCGGGCTCTTCGGTCTCGGCTGAAACTATAGACGCCGAATGTCTTTGCATTACCAATCTCGATTCCAAAGCAATCCCAGGATATATCTTTTATACCCAGTCAACCATAGTCGCCATTATTCTTTCTTCTTTCTGGTTATCTCTCACTACGATGAAGCAATCGTAAGTTCTCGTTCGACTTTTGGGACCATTGATATTAATCAGTTGAACTCGAAGCCCTATCAACATGTTTGGAGGTTCTCCTTTGAACCGCTTGTCTTGGCTTCGATCATCCCATGCCTTCTTGAATGCGATATTGGCCTCTCCGCAAACTCGATGGGTGCTCTTCAAAGCTGGCAACCCTCTTGTAACACCGAAAACCGATCCCCCGAAGTTGGCATATCTTACCACCAATGACGTGCGATCTTTCCTTGGGCCGGAACCCTTCTTTGGCCAAGCAAAAGACTTAGCTTCTGGAGTCCTAAGTAAAGAGGAACAGACTCATTTTACGGAGGCTGCACGGCACCGTGGCTCGCCCATCGTTTTTCTCGGATTGCACGAGTCCTCTTCTTCGTCTAGTGGTGCACTTCCTTCCAGCGACTTCGCGGATCCAATCAAGGCTGTTTCGCAACTGAAAGGAATACCGTACTTCGCTATGGACATAGCAGATTTGGAGATGGAAGATTCCGAAGTTGATAAGGTGCTTGAAGAGAGCGAATCGTCGAAAGCGGGTGCTACACCGGCTTGGTTAGATTCAAGATCCGTCATGTCTGGTTTGAGTGAATTTGATGGAGCCATCTTCGCCGAAGCTAGGAGCATGTGCGATTGGAATCTCAGGAATAAGGTGTGTTATACATATGTTTTTGTTTCGGATCACGTTGTTCACCGTTATCGCAGTTCTGTGCTGGGTGTGGATCCCGACAATTTTCTTTGTGGGGTGGATGGAAATTCGGCTGCACAACTCTTCTTCCTTGGGCTGACAACACTGGCCGGAAACCATGTCCGTCGGGGTACATATGCGTCTTGGGAACTCTAACATAGTTTGACTGACATACTTTGTGTATAGCAAGGGCCTTCATAATTACACCCACCCACGTTCTGATTGTGTCGTAATCATGTGCGCGATAGACCAAACGGGAGAGAAGATATTACTTGGTAGAAATGCCCGGGTAATATCCTGTATCGTCATTCTTTATATCATGAATTAACTTTTTACGGTCACAGATGCGGCTTCCTGTCAAGTTTTTCTCTGCTTTAGCTGGGTTCATCGAGCCTGGTGAGACGTTTGAAGATGCCGTGAAAAGAGAAATGTGGGAAGAAGCAGGAGTAAAGGTCTGGGATATTCAATATCATTCGAGCCAGCCTTGGGTAAGTGTTTCGTTGTAGCTCGAATCTTACGGTTGAACCTAAAGCCGCTGTAGCCTTACCCCGCAAATCTTATGGTCGGTTTCTACGCCCGTGCAGATTCTACGCAGCCGGTGCGTCTGGATTTGGATAACGAGCTAGCGGGTATGTACTCCGTTGCTTCCTGTTGTAACCTACGTCTAACATAGTGTTCTGTCATTTTAGAGGCCAATTGGTACACAAGAGAAGAAATTCTCACCGTACTAAAGCATATGACTGGGACGACTTTGGATCTCGCCAAGCTTGCTAAACTCTCACCTGAGGCGCCCGGAGAGCCTCCATTCAGGGTACCACCTTTGACAGCGATTGCAGGAGTGTTGATTAGAGATTGGGCGGAAAACAAAGTCAAGTTCCCGCCTTTCGATTTGGAAGTTATTAAAGGTAATCTATAGATTTAATATGGTGCATGTAAAATCATAGAGACGTGCAAATCGATGCATTTTCTGAATCTGACGAAGTTATTGCATCGGCGGGCCCAATGAATTGTTTGGCTATAGTCGCCTTCACTGTCTGCGATTGCTCGGGTTCACCCATGGCCAGCTGAAAGCTCTGCCCACATGCATGTCACGAGCGATTGGTCGACGTATAGTTCAGGAGGTTGGCCGTCGAAGGAGAGAGCAATTCCAACGATATAGATGAGGCAAAGGGATAGGGCAAAGGTTGGATTTCGTCAACCCATCGGCCATATAACGAGATGAGGAAGTTCTGCCTCCCAGTGGGAATTTATGGGACAAGACGCACTGAAACACGGCGTAACATCACAGCGTTCACAAGATTGATAAATACAGATAAGTACACGGTTTATTCGGTGTTTGGGGTTTGAAACACAAAGAATAACCTATCATGCAAGGTCACTGTACAAGTATTCAATGTCGTCAATATCAATTACCATCTCGTTAGTTTTAATAAACTGTGGAATCCTGCAGTCTCCATCGCTCAAAAGGACCCCACCACCACATAGATTTACGCCGTCCTGTAGGATTCCCATCTGTGTCCGTCGTAGCCTTGAACTGAGGTGTAGCATCCGACTTGGACCGCTTCTTTGATCTTGAGGCCTGTGTATCTGGCCTCGTCACGCGTTGATGATCATCTGAAAAGCACCCATCTTCGCTGCTACTAGTCCTTGGTTCCTCACTAGTTCTCCGCCTCCTCCTCGGGTTACTCTCCATCTCAAACAACTCTGCATCAGTCCTTCCCATTCGCAAGCCAAAACTTCCCAGCCCCCACCCCGAACCAGAACCTATGCCTAACGATCCAAGACCTGATACCCCAGAGCGCGACCGCCGGTGACTATCCATGCGCTCCCGCTCTATCTCTCTTATCCTCTCTACCCTCTCGACTGTTTGCCTCCGCGCAGCTGTGACGTGTGCTTGACGCAGACTGATGTACCACGCCTGCATGACTTTTGGTAGGAAGCGTGGGACAGTCGTCGTCGCATCAGAGGTTACAGAAGCCGTAGAGATACTCATCGCGGTGCCTGTATTCGTACCTCCCTCGGACAACCTCTGGGAAGACACATTTGTAGGTGACTCAGATCCGCTCAATGAATTTCGATGTCTAGCATCTTGCTCCTGCTCTGAAGACATCTCATCCTCTTGGTCCTGATCAACCACACCACGATTCTTTTTCGCCCTCCTAGCTTCCAACCTCCTCTGCCTCGTCTGTTTCCTCCTCCTAGCGATCTTCTCCCCACGTCTGATAACTTCTTCCAGCACGTCATCTGTCGTATGACCGCTCCCGGCTCCAACCCACCACCACCAGCCCAAGAAGCTTTGCCAGAGGACGACAGCCCACATGAGTCCAGGGAGCCAGACATACTCTTCGTTTTTAGGCACGTAGAGAATGTTGAGGGCGGTGCTGACCATGGCGAGGGCTAGGGCGCCAGCGCCAAAGACGGCGGTACCACCATCGGTGCGCCAGGCTTGGCGGCGGTTGACGAGGAGGCCCCAAACGAAGAGGGAAGTGGTAAATAGGAGGGAAAGTGTTGCATTGCAGACGTTGCGAATGTCGCTTGCGACGGTAATGAGGCTGCTGTCTGGGCTGATAGGGATGAGTTGGACGACAGCTGCCAAGATAGCGAGAGGGCCTTCAGAGATGAAATGAGTACAGATGATTAGCAAAATGATATAATGTAGACGTACCGAGAAGAGAGAAGATTAGCCGGCCTTCGAGCTGAGACGGGTATAAGAGAGTCAAGAATTGAATATGCGTGATCTGCATTACGACAATGAATTAGTATTTGTAGCTCCAAGCGCAGCACATTAGAAAGAAAAGAAAAGCGATAAATACCTGCACTAGCCCTGATACAGTCGCATTCATAATCAACCACGTCGCTCTCTCAGCAAAATTCCAAGAGTTGCTTCCGAGCCCATCCGAATCGTCAGACAGAGAAGAATCGTTGACTGACAGATCAAGAGGTGGGACATTCACTGCTATATAGCTCAGCATATACGGCCATCGAGCACTTTCCGCAAGGGTTTGAGAGAGGACAACATGGAGAGTGGCTATGAGGGATATGAGAAGGGTGACGACACCTGAAAGTTGGAGGATGTAGTTGACGGGAGCGAGGGGCCAGTGATATTGGCCAGTAAAGACGATGTGAATGAGGAGAACGGCTACGAGGGTGAGTACGACGCCTGTGACGAGGATTTGAACCGGGAGTGAACGGGCGAATTCTGGCTTGTATTGCAGGTACGGGTCTGACTTGTATCTGACCAATTCATCAAATATGTCAGAAAAAGCAGAACATATAAAGAAACCAGCATTTACCCTCCAGTGTCATTTGTCTGTCCAAGCACAGATGCAGCCCAGCAGAGAACTGAGAACAGAGTTAGCAGTAGTCCTGGCATTTCATGTCCCTCAATGTGAAAACGCAAGCTTGAGATTTCCTTTTACGGCCCAATGGCTGTACTTTCAGAATTCAATAGAAACTAATTATTGTTGGTGGATATTCTAACTAGGAATGTCATGCATAAAATCCCTGTAAATAACGTCGTAAATGATATAGTCATGTCTCTCCTTCGTTATAAGTAGTAAGTCGTAATTGTTAGGCGCCTATGCCCGTGCCTTTTCCGTCATTGTAGGTGGACGCCTGTCATATTCTTTTCTGTACAGATTTGAGCAGGCAATCAGTAAACCGTTTAGCTTTGCAAATTGTATATTTACCTCACAAAGCCGCAACAGAAGCAAGCCTTGGCCGATAATAGAATTACACCTATCCACGATGCAATCAAGGCTCCCAAAACCATCCACACGGCATTGCCAATTCCTGCATCCAGCCCGCCATCCGTCAAGTCTGGTATCTTTGCTTTTGCTGTAGCTGCTATCACAACGTCAACCACAAACACCACCGTGCTCAGAATGGCGGTAATAACGGTGAGGATGAGCGAGACGATTGTGAGTCCGTGTGAAGCGAGGAATAGGGAGGTGAACAGTGCGACGAGAGAGAAGCCGGCGGCAACGATGTGGATGATGAGCACGACAAGGAGGCCTTTTAGCACCACGTTTAGTAGGGACTCGGAGAGGCCGATTTCGCTCAGGAGTGAGGTGGGTATTTCGCCACCATATCCGAGCTTGGGTCCAAAGCAGTTACCATCGTTGGTGAACAACGTGGGTTCGTTTAGAGCGCTATGAATTTCAAGTCAGCTGCCTTGAAACCAGACGAAGACAAAATAACATACCTGGTAGCACATACACCCCATACACCGAATCGCAGTTCAGTATCTACACTCGTAGCTGGCTGGCCGGTAACTGTGGAAAATATGCGAATGATATACACGGGTTTCACAATAGGAAGGGAAATTCCGACAAGCAGGAGGAGGAGGAATGCAGCGAGATGCAAGAATACGGACACAAGAGAAGTGACGCGGTAGGCTCTAAGGGGTCTGTGATGGGGCTTGACATGCATTGTGAGAGCCAACGACGGTCAAGAAGAGAGCACAAAAAAGAGAAGCTGAGGGTATGTAGCCGGGCAGAAGTGGTGCGATCCTCTACGTGAAAATAAACTTCTTTTGCCGATGATACGATAAATTGGGGCAAGTTCGCAAGCGTTCGTCGCAATTAGGAGCACAGCAAGCTTGAATGTGAGAGACAGATGGAGGGCACAAGGCGTTCATAAGTATTATTGGACATCAGAATTCATGGGAAGTAGACCGGAAGTAAACTCAAAAATAAAATACTCAGCAAATGAACCTTGTTGGCCAAATGGGGTCTTTTCTGATTGAATACAATTGAATTCAATTCGAACAAGGGAATACAATGTCGATTAGAGAATACAATAAACCAGAATTCAAGCTTTGGCTACGCTGAAAGAAAGAAAGAGCAAGGCGGCAGGCCAAATCAGGAAGTCAAAATGTTTCCTCCTCCACAGCGACCTCACCACGACGTAGACGGTCCAATCCGTCTTACAGACTCAGACGCTGCTGTCGCTCGTCTCTCAGCTGTACGACAACACTATCTCTCAGATCCTTTCATCAAATACCTCGTCCCTCGTGCTAATTTCCAGCCTACACGTCCCCCTTTGATCAACATTGGCACCTACGTGCGCACCGTTGCTATCGATGACCTAGTCCATCATTGGATAGACATTTCCAAGAGCCAAGGAAAGAAATGTCAAATCTTGAGCTTGGGTGCTGGGAGTGACACGAGGTTTTGGAGGCTTGCGGTGAGTTTGGGCGTTTGGATCTGAAGGCGAGCTGATAGATTGCACAGACAGACCAGCAAGTATAAAGAACATATATCGACGTATGTCGAAGTTGATTTCCCTGAGATCACGGTGAAGAAAGCTATGGCTATCAAGAAGAGTAAGGAGATGTGTGCTGTGCTTGGTGATCCTGCCGATATCAAGATAGGTGCGTTCGCTGGGCTAGAAAACATACAGGACTTTTCACACTTTATTATCAGCTGGAGGGGCAGCCCTACATTCCCCAGTATACCATCTTTTACCGGCAGACCTCAGGCAACCTCCTTCGGAGGCACTTGCATCTCTCGTATCATCGTCACCTGCATTAATCGACCCTTCCCTCCCGACACTTCTCATATTTGAATGTGTCTTGGTGTACATGCAACCCGAAGAGTCAAATCGGCTCCTTCGATGGTTCTATGACCACATCTCTGCCAACGGCGGTGTCTTGGGCACAATCGTATACGAGATGTTTGGTTTAGCCGACTCCTTTGGTCGTGTCATGGTGGCTAATCTTAAGGTCGGTTACCTTTGCGATTTGCTTTCGAACGAACCGTGAAACCCATATATCATAGACAAGGAATGTTTCACTTCCCGGCGCAGATCCCTACCCTACACTCGAGAGCCTCCCTTCTCGATTCCTCAACCTCAACTTCACTGGTGCGCACGCACTCACACTTCGTGAGATACGACGTGCTTATATCGACCCTGATGAGCTCGAAAGGTAATGATGCTTCTCTTTTATACCGTATCTCACTAAGTATTGTGCATCAATAGGATATCGAGACTGGAGATGCTCGATGAAGTCGAAGAGCTGGACTTGGTATTGGAGCATTATGCAGTTACTTGGGGGTTGGCGGTTTCTAAGCCGGAAGAAGATTTGGCTCTTTGGAGTCAGTGGGGGTTGAAGAAAAAGGAGAAAGAAGTGATCGACGAAGATTTTTAAAATGAATTACTAGATACCCGATTGAATGTCCATAAAGTATCATTGTATGTAGTCCCTTGTAGTCCCCAGGATTCCAGACTCGTATATCAAATAAGCAGACAAAATGCGGGGAAGAGACATGCAGTACCGCCCGCCGGCTTCGGTTCTTCCTTTACCGGCATGTTCTACTCGCCTCTAAACCTTGTCCGGTGTCCATTTCTCCTTCAAAACTACCCTTCATAGTCACGCGTCTCTCTTTCTTTCCTTACTACCATGTCTCCTGATGCACCGAAGAAAGTTGGAGGTGAATACGGGGGTATACGCGCCAATATTGATGTTGTGACTCTCGAAAGCTACTTGGTGAAGCATTTGAAGGGGTTTCGGTCACCGCTTGATGTGAAACAATTTAAAGTGAGTAAGGTGGAGTGTAGATGAACGTTGTGTGGGCTTATGAACCTTTCCAGTTTGGACAGGTATGACGAGCTGTGTTGAGAGTTCTTCGTGTCACCATGTAATGAATGATAGTCCAATCCGACTTATTTCTTAACAGATGCAAAGTATGTACTATATCATCCTTAATACCTCCAACTGACCCCCAATTTTCTCTGTTCTATGCAGTAAGAAACGTTATGTACTCCGCAAGAAACCTGCAGGCGAACTGTTAAGCAAAACCGCACATCAAGTGGAACGAGAGTACGCCATGTTACATGCGCTGCATAAATATAACACCAACCAGTCTACCTCTCCGGATCAACGCGTACCCGTACCAGAACCATATTTACTATGTGAAGACAATTCTGTGATCGGCACGGCGTTCTATGTTATGGAGTTTTTGAACGGGCGTATCTTTGAAGACCCAAGGTTGCCTGATCTATCACCAAAAGATAGAGAAGAATGGTGTGTGTGGTCTTTTGTAAAGGAGTTTGCATCCTGAGTCGAATTGCATTATAGCTGGCTAGCAACTATCCACGCACTGACCGCACTAAGCAACGTCGATCCTCTCGCAATCGGTCTATCGAATTTCGGGCCCTCATCAGACTATTTTCCTCGTCAGATCAAGGCGTTTTCGAAGATTGCGGAAGTCCAACGTGTAGCTGTTGATGTGGATACGAAGGAGCCTGTGCAGCAGGTACCGTACTACGACGATTTGATTCGGTGGTACAAGGCGCATTTGCCGGATGAGAGTAGACTTGGAAGGAGGATCGTTCATGGGGATTATAAGATGGATAATTTGGTTTTCCATCCGACGGAGAATAGGGTTATTGGGATTTTGGATTGGGAATTGTGTACGTTGGGAAGTCCGGTGGGTCTTGTCATTGGTTCAGTGGCTTACTGACTGAGTCCTTGGCCCAATGGGCGGGCTTATAGCTTGCGGATTTTGTGAATCTTACACAGCCGTGGTCGGTGGACCCGAAGAACCTTCCTGATGTGCCAGTGGAAGGTCGTGTTACGCTAGGGTTTAAGAACACGACGAAAGACGTTCCTGCGAGTATCGAGGTGTTGGAGAGGGAGTACTGCAGACGTATGAAGATACCGTACCCGATAGCAGACATTGTTTTTGTTAGGAGTTGGATGCTTTTCCGAGTACGTTCTAACTTCCTCTTGCCAAGCAAGTCAATTTTACGACTTACCTCGGGTTTTTAGGGAAGTCTTATATTACAAGGTATTGCCGCGCGCGCAGCGAGGCGCCAAGCTAGCTCGGCCAATGCAGCTCACTACGCGAAAAACGTTGAGCTTTTGGGGAACTTGGCGAGGTATGTGTTGGAGGATGTAGGGATCAGGATTGATTCGCAGAGCAAGTTATGAGTAGATTGTATGATGCTGCGCTTTGGTAGTTTGGTATATGGCCTTGCGGAGGTTTGTAGAATACCTACTTACACTGGTCAGTGGATCATCGTCCGTTTTTTGAAGACGGTCACTTGACATAGCTGAAATTACGCCGGCGGTCAGGTGCGTAAGCGTATATGACTGATGACTACACCCGAGCGCCGAAATTAGCTTAGCGTGAGGCCTGTCGTCTCCGATGGTCCACTTCAATGTGGCCCCGTTCATGCGTCCTGTCCACCGTCTTTGCTTCTTCACTTTCTACTTAACGAAATTCGCTACGACATAACTTAAACTCTTCTCATTCAAAGTATAAGATCTGTGCACGTTCACGTTCAATCATGCCTGTTGTCAGCTCCTTGACGCGCGAAGTCGGGTTGCGCGTGGGTCCGATTGTGCTCGAGACGTTGGTGAAGCATTATTTTGATAGACTTAAGAAGGATGTTCAGGAGAAGGCGAAGGGTAAGGTGGTGCAGCTGAGACAGGATGAACTGCTTTATGATGAGGCGTTTACTATCGTTAAGGTACGTGTTCTTCACCCTCTGTTTCATGTAAATGTTGATGAATGCGCGCGTATAGGCGTTCTTGGAAGTTGCTTCATAGTGAGTGGATCTCTTACATCTTCATCTTTGGACCAAGTAAGAACGATTCGGCTTTCGCAGTCATACGGTGGAGGATGTACAAGGTGTGATCTCCTCCCTTTGAAATAACGCAGCAATGTTCCTTAAACTACATTTTAATAGCTTTTGGTAACACACGCACACCCTCTCCGCCATGGGTCAAGGTCGTTCGTTTGCTCGTCCCAATGTCTTCTTGTGAGGAGGCTGCAACATATATGGTCAAAGCTTTTGGTGGAGAAGATATGGCTCGAAGAGTCGTAGGTGGGGTAAAATGGTGGCAGGTGCGGGGTATCAGTGGGTAAGTCATCCTATCACTTGATGTGATTCCTTGCGTCTGATGATTATGATTGTCAGTGTCGACGCGCAGTGGATCACGGCGAAGAAGGATTGGCAAGAAGCCAAGAGACGAAATAAGTTTTACCAGAAAGCCAAACAACTGGATCCTGTTGAAGGAGATGCATCTACGACGAACTCTAATAATGCAGAAGAAGCTTCGTATGATCAGGACATGGACGAAATGCGATGCATATTGTACTCTCATGGGGGTATGTCATTCATCAAGTTGGACTTCTATCTTTATGGATTGAACGACTTCTTTCGCAGGTGGATATTACTTTGGTAGTGTCGATCAGGAAAGGTTTGGCCGACATTCACACTCTATGTTTGAGCTTTTCGCTAAACCCCTGACTAAGATATAGCATCCAGCGGCATGCTCGAAAAATAAACGGTCGAGTATTCGGTATGTGCAATTGATTTCGCGGTATCTATGTTTCTAATCACGCAAAAAGCAATCAACTATCGCCTTGCTCCTCAATATCCGTTCCCCTGTGCAATTCAAGATCTTCTAGCAGCTTGTAAGTTGCTAACATCTTCATTGACGTAGCAGGGTAACAGAGAGCCGTCTTATTAGATCTGTATTTAATCAGGCCTCCACCCGAAGCTAAACATCGGCCTGTAAAACCCGCGCATATCATTGTCGCGGGTGATTCAGCAGGAGGGGGCTTAACTTTGGCTTTGCTCCAAGTCCTACGTGATTCGGGACTTCCGCTCCCTGCTGGTGGTGTTTTGATATCCCCCTGGTGTGACATGACACACTCGTTCCCGAGTATCCATACGAACACCGCGACGGACGTTATTCCGCCCTACGGTCTATCTTTACAGAAACCCAGTACATTATGGCCACCCCCTTCCGATGAACTAACTAATAATGTACAAAGTCGGTTACGGTCTCGTGTCCGACAGGCTTTTCGGATGGATGAGCACACGTCTACAGTAGCATCGCAGCCACCTAGTCTTACGACTCCTGCACCAAAGAGTGATATACCGGTTGATACCGGCAACACTACGACTCCCCCTCTTCCAAATCCTTTGGAACCGTACGATCAGACAATATCTATCTCAACTTCAAATGGAGAGGAGTTCACTGTCAAAGAGCAGCTACAGCTGTATACGGTGAATAACTTGCTAGCACACCCTCTGGTTAGCCCGGCCCTGTCGTATCTGGGAGGGTTGCCCCCTTTATTCATCATCGCGAGCGACAAAGAGGTTCTTAGGGACGAGATCATATATGCGTGAGTTTTCAATTTGCGCTTTTGCCCTATATGTCTCGCTGAGATTTTGGCAGAGCCCATAAGGCGGCGTATCCCGAGAGGTTTCCTGTCAAGGAGGAGGCACGGGCTCTTTATCCTGCTTTGAAGGGTATAGAGAGCCGCTACGAACCTACGCCCGTGCATTTGCAGGTGTATGATGGTAAAAGCTTTCAATTTCTGATGTTGAACAGGACTAATTGTAGATGTCGCAGATACCGCACATGTTCTACCAGTGTTGTTCTCATTCACGACCCCCGCAAAGTACTGCTTCAGAGCAATAGCTTCTTTCTGCAAACGGGTTACAGGGATGCCGTTGACGCCCCCTAGTCCCATGGTCGACTCGTTCTCTGACCCTGACCTTAGATCATTTTCCCCTCCGACATCTCCTGTGAAGCAGGAGAGTCAGGATGTTCAAACCGAGAAGAAAGGGACTTTATCATCGAAGAGTCCAAATACTCGAGCGGTGCCTCAAAGCACTAATAAGAGGAGTAACGTGAAGCGTTCCTTCTCGGAAAATGTTCGTCAGATGAATTTTCTATCTGCTCATCAGAAACGTTCCAAATCTGTGCCGCGTTTGCGAGATCAGGTGGAGGAGAGCAAGGAGAATCAGGACGATGTATCGCCTCTTCCAGATCCACCTAGCTTCACCGGCACCTCGTCAAGCTCAAGTTCTTCTAGTGACGTTGGTGGTCCACGATTCTCAAGGGCGAATACATCGTCACCTCCGCCCATGCTTCAAGTCGATAAGTTTGCGGGCGATCCAACAGTCTATTCAGAGAATGTGAGTAACTTCAACTAGATCTCTGCTGTAAGCCAGAATTTATACTCTTTCGCCAGGAATTCCCTTCTAATAAGTCGAGGATGATTCGGGAACGTATATCCACGCAAGGCGTCATCCGACCTTTAGAACCCGAGTCCGAACTAGATGCTCTCAAAGTGACCCCAGAAGTCGTGGGAGTACTCTCCGAACTCGCGATCCGCAGATACACGGATGGCCGTGTGAAGTTTGATAAGAAATTTGGTTCGACGGTGAAAGCTATCAATAAGCACCGCCGGAAACACCTCGAGCGAGCTAGGAAAGACACGATCAGGAATATGAACATTTTACAGAACAATCTGGAGAAGGAGGAACAGCTGAAGGAGCAGCATGCGGTTGATAAGGATAAGGACTCGTATCCTGGAATCAAAGAGGGTTTGTTGGCCTCGTCGGGGTGGAGTTGGGCCTGGGCGCTTGATCAGAACGAGAAGCCCCCTCCCAGCAGTATTGTTTCGAGGAGAGACACGGAAGAGGCTCTTCGATTGGCACGCGTTGCTGATCAAGCGGTCATGCAAGACCATGGTAGTGTCATGAGCGGGAACAACCTCTGGAGTGTTTTGGTTGGCTTCTTGACTGCGGGACCGCATAAAGGAGGAGGGCGACATGGTGGTCACGGTGTGGACGGCGAGGCGGAAGAGGCACTGGATGAGCATGTTCAGCGTGAAGTGCCGACAAAGAAGAAGTCGTTGTTCTCCATGCCTCGATTTGTCTCGCCCGGACGATTGCCGGCTCCAGTCGCCCAAGAGGAATAGTTTTGAGGAAATAGGTTTTATTTATACATATATTTATTGTTATTGCGATACTCTTAGACGTTAATATTTAATGCTGATGCCATGTGCAAAATTGCAAGATTGTACTCAGCCTCAGCTGTAGGCCTTAGATGCCTTTTTCCACTGTTGTCCAACAGGTACAAGAGGAAGGCAGTAGTCACATTCGGTTATATTCCACGAAAAAAAAAAATCAGTACACAACGTGTCGGCGTCTGTATGTGATATAGTAGGCTAGCTTATTTCTGGGTGACCGAGACAGAGAAACTTGATATCGTCAAGTTGGCTGTTCCAACAAATGCCTCGGTGCCGGTTTGGACGGCTTGGAGGTACTTGAAACCGTACATGAGTACATGTTGACTGTTCTGAACAAATCTGAACCTACCTGAGTAGTGGCGACACCTTGCTCGGAAGTGAGGTATTCTGGGAACCCAGAATTAGTATCGTAATTTCAAGCCTCGGTGAAGTACTTCTTACCGAAGAAGTCGTTCAAGTCGACATTGAAGTCGTTGATGTCACCTTGTGCCGTCTTGAAAGACAGAACCTCCCAGTTTGAGTTAGGTCCTTTCCAGAGATCCCATTGGTGGCCTGCCACAGTGATATTGGTGACGGCTGCTGAGCCCACCGGCTGGATTCTATGATTGTGTCATGTGTAAAAATTTGGCGTAGAGATAAAAGAGATGAAGTGTTACCCTCCAAGTCCAGAAAGCCAAATCATTCTTTCGATAGAAATTAATTCAGATGAATGTACATGCATGGGATACTTCAAATACTGACATTTCGTATGAAGATGCACTCGATGCAGGTGTTCCAGTAGGAGTGGTGCCGAACCAGATATCATACCTGGAAGATTCTTGAGTGCCTATACTAGTCACGAATGAATCAGAATACTCACGAGACATCTGCTCTTATTCCAGCCGACTGTGTCTCGTAAGCCCAGGTCCAGGAGGTAGGCGCCGATGCTATATCCGAGAGCTTTTATGCATTCTTCCATGGAATACCTCTAAAGGAGCTACCAATAGAACTTAACATACCTGCACTCCTTGAACAGTATTGGATTCGACATTAGCATCTAATATACATATCAAGCATTTTAATGAAGAGCTATAGAAACGATGTTCAAAGTAGACCCACAACTCTTAACACTGTTGTCGCTGTTCGCCCAGCTGTAACTGGTGGACCAGGACACGGTATCTCCAGAAGCGCTAATCAACGTCGAGGTTTGGTTGCCAACTCCACTGGCTAAGTAGAGCAGTAATTCGTCAGTGCATTGATTAGCTTGTACAGAGTGAGCTCACCTCTTCCCCAGAGATTCTGACACAATGTGAAATCGCCTGCAGGGAGGCAGTCGAAAGGACCTGAGATGGTCTGGGCAGAGGAGACTGCGGCAAGAAGAGCGAGAGTTACAGAACTCAAAGTGAGGCGCATTTTCAGGCTTTTTTCGGTATGCTTGGTGGGCTCAACGAACGAGAGCGGGCCATATTTATACAGTCTTCAAGACCGCGGATGGCGAAATATTCTGATGTTCCTGCATAATATAGAAGCGAAGAAGACGGCGAACTTCGGTGAACCTAGACTGGATGCTTTATACACCACTATTCTCCGAATACGGCGTAAACGATCGAACAACAAAGCGTCGGATGCGGTAGACTGAAGAGCTGAAGACCGCGAATTAGCAGACGAAGATCCGAGAAGAACTTAGCTGAATTGCGGGAGTTAAGTCACTCCAAACATTATCCATCCGGAAAGTGTTTATGATTCCGCATGTGTCGATACAAGAACGCCGCAGAGTGTCATGTTACAGAGCATTGCGACAATGGAATTAGCACAAACGAAATTACAAAATGATATCCTTACATACGAAGGAAGCTTATCGGAATCACCGTGGATAAATCCTTACGTTGAAGTAGCAAACACGGCGGACCAGACATCCATTGAGCGCACTTCTTTCATCCCTCCAACTTGCTCCAAGCTAGCCAGAACCGCATCCCTCATCCCCAGCACCAAACCCCTCTCTCGTGAATCCTTGATGAACTCCTTCACTTCTTCCCTGAAAGTAGGGTCCACCGCTACCGCATGAACTTCCCATCTACCATCCTGCATTTCTGGAGCAGGACAACAAACCTGGCTCTGCATCACGAGCCCAGCTTCCTCCGCTAATTCCTTGATACGAGCAGGAGAGATCACCGTGCGGATGTTTGATGTCGTCTCTGTTTTTCTGCATTCCAAAGCTCCCTGGGCGAGAGCTGCGAGAATGTGTGTATTACCACTAGGAGAGGACGAGGATAGACTCCATTCTGCAATGCAGACGTGGTCGGCGCAAGTGGATATGGCTTGAAAAGTCTCTTTGATGAGTTCTATAGAGGAGAAGTACCAGATACAGTGGGTAAGAACAACGACGTCCCAGTGTTTTCCGGGGTTTGCTTTGAGGTAATCAAGTGGAGAGGCCTGAATCCAAGTGATTCGCGATCCAAGCCGCGTAGAGGAGAGTGCTGAATGCGCTTGTCCTAGTGTCAAAGGACTACCTGTTTTACATTCAGATAATTATCTCTTTTGAATAAAAGAACATACTCACCATAGTCAAGAGCACCGGGGTCAACTGCATCTACATGTCCATTTTCTCCAACTAATTCCGCTAACACCACCGTGCAATCGCCCTGCCCGCATCCAAGCTCGAGAATCTGGGAGCCTGATTTGATAGGCCATTTACCGTTGGATATTAGGTCAAGCCGATGTTGCACCTGTGCCTGGAGGAAGTGCCCGGGAAGGAGATTGCGAATATTTTCTGCAAAGGATGTGCCATCGCTCGAAGCCATCGCAATCTGCTCAACTCGCGTCTTCGAAGAACTTGGTAAAGGTGAACGAACTAAACTTGATAAGAACTAATTCTTCCGAAAGGTGACTCGATTCACGGTGACTCTCTCCATAGTGCTACCGACTAATAAACGCGAACCGAACACAATATTGATAGACTTAGCTACCAGCTTATAGGCATTATTCTCATATGTAGCATACTTATTCCTTTCTCCTTGTGTATATATCAATACAAGGGAATGATAACGAATGGGGGTAGGAATTGGGTAGGAAAATGCCGAATATAGCTCAACATCGAGTAGATTTTGGGCGGGCAATTGGAAGGGAGCGGACGAATGTTGAACGCAACCGGCAGTAAGGTTCTAGGAGCTTGGCAGCGTCTATTATGCAGGGCATTCGCAATGCGCATGCAAAAGTACTTTTTTTGCAAGGACCGACTGTCACTAGGTCCCGATCAACACACAAGTACGACTTCACCTCCTCAAACCACCGTGCCAGCATTGGATGCAATACGTGGCCAGAGATCCGCCTAGAGAAGAAAAAATCAACGAGGTGTAAAATTCTCAAAATAAGAACACGTACACATTCTTTTGCAACAGGGCCTGTTATTGCGGATCCTTTCATCTCGCCCTTGGGGTTGACGATGACCCCAGCGTTGTCCTGCAAATAACTTCAGAAAAAAAGATCACATCGGATAAAGGGTAATGAACGCACCTCAAAGTAAAGGAAAACTCCATCTCTTCGTCTCCATGCCTTGCGCTGACGGATAACGATGGCTGGCATAGCTGAAAAGATACGAGTCGAATCAATACCTCGTCTTAGCACGGTTTGCAAGGTAAGCAAAGTTGATACTTACTCTTCTTCCTCAGTTCCGGCTTTCCCTTCTTCACTGAAGCGACGACCATATCACCAACACCAGCATCAGGAAGACGGTTAAGATGAGCACCAAAGCCGTAAGGTTCAATTAAGAATAATGATTTTGCGCCTGAGTTATCGGCACAGTTGAGAACTGCGCCAACGGGAAGACCAAGGGTCAACCTGAATTTCGTTCCAGAAGCAGGAGCTGGAGGAGAGTGTGAAGAGAAGGAGTAGAATTGAATGTCATGGCTCCGACAGAGCAAAATGCAACGTACCAGGCTTGGACATTGCTTTTGGAGGTGTTGGTACTTAGAAACTTTTTGAGAGGGAACACGGGATTTTAGACTCCGCGTCAACCAGATTTCACTTCCTTACTACTACTACTGCAATTGAACTATGGGTCTCATCGAGGTTTGTCGTCCATTAATTTCATTGTATTATGCTAAATTCATTTCTAGGTCATTGCCAACGATCGTCTTGGACGCAAAGGTGAGGTGGTCCGATACAATTCTCAAATGCTAGACTGATCACTGATTACTGCATAGTCCGAGTGAAATGCAGCCCTGATGACACCGTTGGAGATCTCAAGAAACTTATTGCAGCTCAGACTGGCACCGATCATACGAAGATTCAGTTAAAGAAATGGTGTGTCGCATTCATCTCTTCAACCTTACGATTGATTGACGATGGCTTTTTTGGGCGTGAAGGTATACGATCTACAAAGATCACATCACATTATCTGACTATGAGATTCACGATGGCATGAGCTTGGAGATGTATTAGATTGCATCGACCTTTTCTTGGTGGGTGATCTTTGTGGATGTTGAATGTTACTCGACTTTGAAACTCAGTGTAAATGTATATTTTCTTCATTTATGGGCGATAATGCAATCATAAAGTCGTAATTGTATCTGACATATTCCTACTTAGTACCATATAACGAGCCCAAACTGTGGAGCTTCATTCATAGACGATGCTGTCTTGCAACGAAGTTGATCTACAACACTAAGGCGGCTCCGACTGCGATTGCTGGGATGGACACCGACAAAATTGGTGTTTGCCATGAAGATAGTGCCCCGTTGGAACTTGTTCTATTGTTATCCGACTCGGATTCCTTCAAACATTCAGATCGTCAGAGCGCACTTCAAACACCCATTCAAAAGCACGAACCATCTGCAGGGACCCGCCCATGCCGTTCTTAGCTGCTATAATGGGTTGCAGAGCAGGATCTATTGGTGCTGGTACTGGCACTGGGTTCGGCTCAGGTACAGGATTGGCATTTACTATTGAATTGCCCGCGTCAGTTCACTACAAGAAGCACAGTGGGCCATGGAACGTACCAACAGAAATAACGGAGAATGCAAGGAGCGAGGAGACGATTTGCAAGAACAACATCGTACGTGGTATAGTTTTATGCAGTGGTATAGTTATGGGAATGCTGAGTCTAATGCTGGAGAAACGTTGAGAAGTAGAGAGTGGCTTGTCGTAAGGCGTCTAGCGCGATTCAAGCGTGAAAATTAACGAGTCGGAAAGTACTGGATATCCTAATGAAGCAGTGCCATTTTATACTGCAACAAGAGGTAGACACCATTACAAGAACCAGAAGACTTTGAGACTGGAAAAGGCAAGTAGTTTATGCCGCTTAACACGTTGATACAAGAACGTCCAAAAAAGAAATAATAGGCGGAGGCTAGCGCACGAAGAACTTTGTATTCCGTTGCCATTGCAAGCTACAACAAGACTGCTTTGAATTCATGTGGAATGAGTACACTGAGCAGAGTACAGCTACTTTGCGTGAAATCAAAATATCTTATTGGAGATGAGAAATAATTGTGACCCGAATTGTCGCGTATCCTCCACTCTGACTCTGCTGCTTTCATCTGGGTTTCGCTGCGATATCTATTCGAATTAGAACTTTTCAGTTTTCGTATAGATGAGACGGATTTAGGATCAACGAAAAATGAATTCATATCCATTGGAATTGCTGGCCCAGCTGGCTCCTGTCATGTTTGTCGCAGGTCTCGATCCTCCAAGTCCTCCGAAACCCCAGTCACCTTCGAATTCCCAATCGCCTCCAAGCCCAGCGCCAGTTGAAAGGACCTCTTCATCCCGGCCTCAAGATCCCTTTACCGTCCTTTCTATTAGATTGCGCGATGCTTTGCTCGCCCAGCGCAAAGTCGGTGTCTGGCAACCCGAGAAGCATAAGATATTTCAGGTGGTATTAGTCGACAAGGACGTTCGCTTCCCTCCTCGTAAACTTGTACCACCAGAAGACCCGCAGTATTCATCTGCCCATTCACCACTTTCTCCGCTGACACCATCCTCACCTCTACATCCTGACGGGCTCATTGCTCCTATTTGGATACGCAAACACACAACTCTCGTTCCGTCGGTATTCGTGCTATTCAAGCGACTTTTCGAGTACCCGCCTCACAACCCAACGTCGCCATTAGATGCTCCGGACCATGAACGCGAGAAGGAGAAAGACCAGGAGGAGCGAAGGCGGGATACAGAGTTGGCTGCGGAGATTGCACAAAGGAAGAAGAGCACGAATGAACGCGGTATTAAACTTACTGTTGTCCTCATGGCTAGCAGGAAAATGCTAGGTGAGTAGCCAGAGCTTCCTTACCCTCTGTATAGTGCAACCATTCAATTAGAGATTACATATAGACGATCCTTCCCTTGATACAAGGCTGACTTACATACGACGACAAAGTGGCCTCGATTCGAGAGCCGCGTTGTTCGTGTTAAGCCCCGTCAGCCAGTCCGAGCTGGGTGACTTCATTAGAAGGTACCGTCCACCCACCCTTTCGTTGATGTCTCGTTCATGTCGTAATTCCCAGTCTGCAGCAAGCCTTATACGAACCAGCACTGGAGTACTACACCTCGCATTCTAAACGAGTCAGACGCAAACGCAATAGACACTCTCAAGCAGTGTCGTCGTATCCGAATCCATTGAGCCCCCTGGGTAGTGCCGGGGCTGCTCGTCCACTTAGGCCTGAAGGATGGACAGTGAGATATGAATATAAGATGGCTTGTTTTGCAGAGTTCCGAGGAGAGGATGAAGTTGCGTTGAAGTACGTGGTTTTTTGCCATTCTTCAACCTGCGATAACTCATTGCGTTTTAGGCACTATCAAGATGCCTATGAGATGCTAGTCATCATGTTTGGCTCGACCGTAATTCTACCACCTCGAACAAAACGATGGGCAGAAGCGAAGGTGCTAGCTGACTGTATAAATGTTAAGGTACATCTCTTTCTCTCGTTCATCGCGATTCATTGTTACTGACTTCTTTGAGCTAGATTACTAAGTTATACTTGTATAACAACGAACATGCACTCGCCCTATCCCACCATAACACTCACATACGAAAGTTTGGTGACTTTTCGCGCGGCTGGGGTATTGGTGAAGAGACATTTGAGTATTGGAGTTGGGTGGCACGACAGTATGTCTTTTCCTGCTTTTTTCTTCACGAAGACAGTGATCTTACTATACCACACCGCGTAGACACCGCATACTAGCGGAGCTTCTCGAGTACGGCACCCGCTCAAATCTAGTAATTCCTGTTCACCGACCAGTAGTCTCTTCATCTGCAATAAGCAATGCTACTTTGTCGACACAACCAGGCGCCGCTGCACGAGGTCCAATACCTGGGATGGAGCTAGAGTCAATGCGCTCGCTGGGGATCAATCCAAACCATGCACTACAGCATCCCGGATTTTATTATTATATGGCAGCGCGGTGTACAGAGTCTAGACGAGAGAGGTATTTAGCTGCATTAGAAGCGGAGGTGCGTGCTTTGTCTGGTACCTCAGAATAAGGGCTGGCGTGCTTATCGAGGTAATGGAGTCAGGAGCGAGACCGAGTGCCTTCTACTTCGCCTGGGTTCGCGAATGAGAAGAAGGTCGATCATTTGACTATCATTCTCGAGGTACGGATGTTTTTTATTTTCTGTTCGAACTTCATATACTAATAAATTTTGAACCCGCAGTTGTATACAAAATCCTACGAACTTTTCAAGCAACATACTCCCGACGGTCAGGGCCAAGGTCGGCTGCCTCTATGGATCGCATATCGCATTGCTCAGACGTATTACGATTCGGGAAAATTCGATTTGGCTGTCCGGTGAGACAACCCTCGTTTTTTCACATCAACACACAGCTGATCGCAATGATTTAGGTTTTTCGAGCGCATCGCAAAGGCATACCGACGAGAACAGTGGGTATCGATGCTTCGGCCTCTGCTCTCTACGTGGTACGCCTGTGCACAGCAGCTTGGTGATGTCGAGTTGAGTGTAAGGTTGTTGGTTGAAATGTTGGGACACGGTACGTGTTCTTATTGTAGCAAAAATTTGATAATTTAAATGGCTCACCGAGTACTTGTGGCGGTAGGCGCAAGAGACTCAGATGAACCTGGATCCTTGGAGGAGGATCTGCTTGCAGTCTTAGAGGTAACCCTCTTTTAAATTGAGTGTGCGTGGATGTGGACAAGCTCATTGGGATAATACACAGAGTACAGTCCCTTCAACTCAGGATGAAGCATTTGTCATCGACAACTCTGAATTCCAGCCAATATGTATGTCAGCAATTGATTGAATTTGGCCATAATTGATATCTTTTGTAGTTGACACCAATTTGGTTTTCTGGACGCCAGAAGTAAAAGTCGGGGAACTTGCTGCGTTCCAACTTTCACTCACTGCTCCAGCCGATGTGACAATCTCGTCATTACCAATCACTTCTATGGAAGTTCATTTTTCGGAATCTGTACCTCCCTTTGTTATCCACCATGTTGAGGAGCCAGCTGGAGGATCTTCATCTTCTGTTGTACGAACGATTGACCTTGGTCATGTAAGATACAACCCGGGAGGAGAAGGCGTCTCAAATGAGGTCGAAGCAAACTTGAGATGGATGCAAGGTCAAAAAGTGATATTTATGGGGACAATGTCGTCTGATGCTCCGACCTCCTTTACAGTAAGAGTCTCTTCATATGCTGCGTTTTGATGACTTACCGAGGCCCAATTAGATATCTCATTTAGTCATGAAACTGGTTAGAAGTGCATGGAACATTGAAATCCTTCTCCACCCATGCAAGTCTCACCAAGACTCTCCCCCCGTTGGTTGCTGGTTATCTTCTCTTAGTCCACTGCGATTCATACCGCTGAAGCGGGAAGACTTCTCTTCTGTGGAGTACGTGCTCTCCTAGCTATCGATCGCATATTTATTTAACGATCCGACTATGGTCTAGTGTGCGACATCGTCCTCATACAGTGCTGGTGTCGCTGTCACATCAGTCACCTGCGTATCTGAACGAAGAATTCCCAATAGACATCAAAATCACCAATGCAGATGATAAGGAGCTTGAAGTTTCGATGGACATTCTCCTGCAACCCACTGAAGTAGATTTTGCAAGTGAGTAACTCTGGGTGATGGCAGCCTGAATACTCATTAAAACACCCTTTCATGTAGTCAATACAGTATATCTGGATGAGCAGCAGTCCAACGCCATGATCAAAGGCATTTCCTTCGGTTTGCTCCCACCCGGCGCCAGCCTCGTCAAGACGTTGTATTTGCTGAATACCGGAGCAGCTGGTGATCGCATGATTGATATTTCTATACAGTCACGATGTCAGACAAACTCGGAAGACATTGAGCCAGAACTGCAGGATGCGACGGAGACATTGAAGACTGTGGTGATACCTACCGTGGAGCCGTTAAAGGCGACGAGTACAGTGACATACCGGAGGGCGACAAAGGCATCTCTTGGACTGGCGGATCTGAGGGGGTATGAGAGTGATTATTGGGACGACACTGATGGGGGCGAAGCAATTGTCCAGACTGTTTTTGAATGTGTGGGTCCTTGGAATCTGGAAGTAGAGAGCTTTGTTCTACAGAAGCGAGTAAGCCCTGCAGAATTTTTGGGATGGTCGCTCTTCTGACTAGGAATGGGTAGGAGCATCCCGAAGTAAAGATCCTGAGTTCTTCAACTGAGGATGAAGATGACATGTTTCCATCGGGTACGTGGAACTCGTCATTCAGAGGATCTGTGTTCTGGCTGACATTTTGCTCATTTTGTTAAGAGTATGAGACTAGTGATGAGTTCTCCGACATATGTCGGGTCAGTATAGGTGCACCACTAGACAATCAAGATGGGGAAAGAATGCCTATACCTAGCCCTGGGGAGTACCATGTTACCTGGAGAAGGTGATTATCAGAGTTTTATGTCTGAGCAGCGTTAACAGAATTGTAATGCTAGATTGCTCTCCGATGGAAAGCAGGGCTCTACAGGAACGAGCGTGTTTCCGCTACCGTTGTTACAACCACCAACTGACGAACTTATTGCTCTACTGGATGTCCCTCCGCTTGCAAAACTCCATCAGCCCATACCACTCACACTCACAATACGGAACCGTCACACCTCGCGCACTGCGAACGTGACCGTCCAGCTCGAACCGGATCCCTCTGATAGTTTCGTCGTTGCAGGCTTAAGAACGGGGCGCGTTCCTATCTTATTGCCCGGGTCGGAGGAGAAGCTGCTGTGGAAACTAATACCTATAGAGTGCGGGTACGTCAAAGTTCCCAAGATCAAGGTGATGGACCGGAGGAAAACTGTTTCCTTAATGCCTGGGGGTACCGATGTGGATGGAGGCTCGGATGGAACTATTGTGAAAGTTGTGGATATTAGGCTTGATCAGAGACGCGGAGAGCCGGAGGAAGGGATAGATGAGGACACCGAACCTTCTGAGTTGAAGGACAGGACGTTCAAGTTAGTTACAGTACTTGTTCTGCCATAATTGTGCAATAGCACAAGTACGCGATAAAGAATGTCTCAGCTTTTCCTGAGCTAGCATGCTCTTAGAATATCAATTTCACGCACAACGCGTCCTCAGTTCAAGTTTAAGCTGGAGTCTCACTTTGAAGTTTGCACAAGGCTGGAGGCCACGTGATCAGCACGTCACTAGTTCTGGAAGTTTCGGGATGTCCCGCATCGGCAATTTTGCTTACATACGCAGCAAGAAAAATTTGAGAGCCGAGTTGAATTATTAGTCCTTTCCTTACCTCTATACCACCATGTTTGCTGCTGCAAGATCCCTCCGCAACGTCGTGTCGCGGTCAGGCCCTTATGCTGTATGCTTGTTTTCCCCAATACCTTTCTTTTCCCTGCTCACTGTTTTTAGGGCCTCCCACGGTCCGTCATCGCACGAAACATGAACTCCAAAGTCAAGGGTATGCGCCTGAAACAAGTGAACGTAGTGTCATTTTCTAATTGTTTTTTTAGGCCCTGTCGTTGGCATTGATCTTGGAACAACAAATTCTTGTGTCTCTGTTATGCAGGGCAAGGATTCTGTGGTTATTGAGAACTCGGAAGGTGTCAGGACCACACCTTCCGTTGTTGCTTTCACAAAACACGGGGAGCGTCTTGTTGGTCTGCCCGCCAAGCGGCAAGCCGTCGTCAATTCTGCCAACACTGTCTTTGCCTTCAAGCGACTTATTGGTCGTCAGTTCAAGGACAAGGAAGTGCAGGATGACATGAAGCACTGGTGAGTCTTAAATAGTTTCCGTGTGTTTCTTTTTGACATTCATTACGGATATCGTAGGCCTTTCACCGTTGTACCAAAGTCTGACGGTCGGCCAGCTGTGGAGGTTGAGAACGGCGGCAAAAAACAACAATTCGTGAGTTTTGACTCGCTTCCGGCACCGTTCGTCATACTTATCCCATCTTAGTCAGCGGAAGAGTTGTCTTCTATGGTATTGGTGAAAATGAAGGAGACTGCGCAACAATTCTTGAACAAGAATGTCAAGTGGGTACAATCTCTTGTCACCGAGAAGGAAATTCATTTACGACTGTGCCTACAGCCACGCAGTTGTTACCGTCCCTGCATACTTCAATGACGCCCAGCGTCAGGCAACAAAAGATGCCGGTCAAATTGCCGGTCTCGACGTTCTCCGAGTGATCAATGAGCCAACAGCAGCTGCCCTTGCCTATGGTCTCGATAAAGCCGACTCGTCGGTAATTGCTGTGTACGATTTGGGAGGAGGAACATTCGATATCTCAATATTGGAGATGCAAAAGGGTGTGTTCGAGGTGAAGTCGACGAATGGTGATACTCACCTTGGTGGTGAGGACTTTGATATCGTTCTCGTCAACCACCTCTTGAACGAGTTCAAGAAGGAGAACGGTATTGACCTGAGCGGTGATCGTATGGCCATTCAGCGTATCCGTGAAGCTGCTGAGAAAGCCAAGATTGAGTTATCCTCAACCACCCAGACTGAGGTCAATCTTCCCTTCATCACTGCTGATGCCACTGGACCCAAGCACATCAACACTAAGCTTTTGCGATCGCAGTTCGAGTCGCTCGTCGCACCCCTCGTCCAGCGCACTGTTGACCCTTGCAAGAAGGCTCTTGCTGATGCTGGTGTCAAGGCTAGCGAGATTAACGAGGTTATCTTGGTCGGTGGTATGACCCGTATGCCCCGCGTCTCCGAGACCGTCAAGTCCATCTTTGGTCGGGACCCTAGCAAAGGTGTCAACCCTGACGAGGCTGTTGCTAAGGGTGCTGCCATCCAGGGTGGTGTTTTGGCCGGTAATGTTACGGACATTCTGCTCTTGGATGTCACCCCTCTTTCCCTTGGTACGTGGTATCTTATATTTTTTCATTCCTTCCCTAATTGTTTTTCAGGTATCGAAACCCTCGGTGGTATCATGACTAAGTTGATCAACCGTAACACGACCATACCCACAAAGAAGTCGCAAGTTTTCTCTACTGCTGCTGACGGCCAGACCGCCATCGAGGTGAAGATTTACCAGGGTGAGCGTGAACTCGTCCGCGACAACAAGCTTCTTGGAAACTTCAACCTCGTCGGCATTCCCCCTGCACCCAAGGGTGTTCCTCAAATTGAGATTACCTTTGACATCGATGCCGGTATGTCCCTAACAAACGCGCTTTGATATTCAAGCTAACCCAACTTTCTTGCAGATGGTATTGTCAACGTTTCTGCCAAGGACAAGGCAACGGGGAAGGACCAGTCTATGACTATTGCCTCTTCATCTGGGCTTAGCGACAAGGACATTGAGAAGATGGTTTCTGATGCTGAGCAGTACGCCGAGGCTGACAAGGCCCGCCGCAGCCTCATCGAGGAAGCCAACAAGGCTGACTCTGTTTGCGCTGACACTGAGAAGGGTACGTCTTGCTGACTTCTGTTTTTGAGCTTCTTTTAGCTGACATCCGTATAGCTATGAACGAGTTCAAGGACCAGATTGATGCCACCGAGAAGGAGAAGGTCACCAAGCTCGTCGGAGAGCTCCGTGAGCTTGCCGTGAAGGGACAAGCTGCCGACCCCTCTGTTAATGCTGACCTTATTCGTGAGAAGATCAACGAGACGCAGCAGGCATCCCTCGGTCTCTTCCAGAAGGTTTGTTTTTTGTGATATACAGTCGTGTTCCTTAGTCTTATTCTTGCCGTTGCAGGTTTACGAGAAGCGCAATGCTGAGAACGCACCATCAGAAGAGAAGCCCTCTGAGAGCGAGCCCGAAAAGAAGGATTAAACACCTCTTTCTTTGTCAACCTTCCTCTCTTCGTTGGTTTGGTCCTCGTAATCATGAGGCATGGCCGACAGTTTATCCCTCCCGCTGGTCCTTCAACGTAGATGTGTCGATACGGACTGTTCACTCGTTTAACCACCGCTTGTACCTCTGCTCACGGTACTAGATTGCTCAAGATAAAAGTATAGTCACGACTTTTTTTGCATACATTACATTTCATGGCATATTCTTACAACCCCCGCTCATCTCTTATTGCTCGTCGGTCGCATTGCTTCCTTCTTCAGTTATTCATTTGTATCGTAGGCAGCAATGTAACATATTTCTAGCATGGAATCGGAAATTGACTGAAAGCAGCGCGTTGATGTGAAAATACAGTGAAATCAAGAGAAGCTCTGGATAGGTGGTATAACAAGAGTTGTGTATGAGGCGTGGATAACCCAAGTTGAGGCAGCTAATATACAACTGCGCGAATGAGGCATGATAGGTGAGTACGATTTAGAACATGTATACTCTATAACTATGAATACAAGTCCTGTGATTATAGAAGAGCATGATGTTATCACGTCAAGTGTATCCTGGCTGGAAACAAAGACCCACCCAATACATGGCGTCCAGTTATGTAGTAGCAAGGGGACAGAATAGGGATATATGACGGCCTCAGACTTCACCGATCGCGATCTAGGGCCTGGAAACGCGAATAATACTACATGCGACACTTGTGAGATGAACTGTGTACACGACCCAGTCGCACTTGCCTGTTTCGTTTGGGATTCAACTATCTCTTGCGTCGACTCAGGAAGGTCCTCAACGAATTGACCTGATGCTGAACCGTAAGCGCCAACTCCACAACAAAGCCCTATATTCACTAACCCGGGGAACCGGCGAACAAAGCCAATGCAGGAATGACCGTATTGGGAGGGATAATCGTGTTATCTGCAACTTTGGCGCAGTCTTTGATTATTGTGAATTTACCCTTGCGCACTAAATGAGTAGCTGCTTTCGGGGAAAAGAGATTGCTCTCCCATACGATGACACAGTTCTTGCCAATCTCAACATGGTTTCCTATAGTGGCTGCTTCGACGACAGAACCCGCTCCAATATGCACATGATCACCTATCTTCATAGGATAGTAGTTGAAGGCGCCACGATATGTCTTGTATGGAGGTCTACCAAGAATCCAAGAATCAAGGCTGACTTGAGGCGCGAAGACAAAGAGCTCGAGTTGAAAGTACCTCATGACACATCCTTCGCCCACCACGCAATAGCGGCCCAGAGATATAACGACAGCATGGCCGGGACCAGATCGTCTCAAGTCCCCACGAATTATAGCACCGCTTGAGATGATAGTCTTACCACCGAGGATGATGTTTTGCGGGCCTGCAATAGTAGCACGTCTTGAGACCTTATTTCCCGTATCCTGGAAAGCCAAAAATCGCGTCCATAGGCAATCCAAGCGACATGAAATCAAGTTTCTCGCACAGTTTCAATGAACTCAGATCTTGAGTAGTAAATAGGTGGGTCCATGAGGTCAAGAGAGAAATTGACGCGCCCGGATGTTTGCGTCCTTCTGCATGTTCCGCTCTGCCATTTGCCGAACTAGTACCTTCACTGGCTCGCTACCTCTCTTCCCATTTACGCCAGCTTTGTCCCTTTCAAGATGTTCACATAGGTACTCAAGACCTGTAACTACTGGCTTCAGATACTTTCACGTATCTCGGAGATGCCGGCAGGACAAAAATTTGGCGGAGAGCACCAGTTCAGCAGCAGCATCTAGCAGCTCTGCTGCTCCAGGAGATCAGAACCTCATTTACAATGCACCATTGACTGCCACCTTCAGACGACTCAAGCTATTTTCTGTGTCTTCCTTCGCCCTCTCATGTACACTTGCTCCTTTCATCTTCATCATCGAAGGGCAACTTCCGGCCTACGCTCGCGTTGCCTTGGCTTTTACAGCAATCT
Organism: Neonothopanus nambi; assembly: GCA_003987895.1. Lineage (NCBI taxonomy): Eukaryota > Fungi > Basidiomycota > Agaricomycetes > Agaricales > Omphalotaceae > Neonothopanus > Neonothopanus nambi. The sequence goes on from RCHF01000139.1 coordinate 29,826, forward strand.
CTACTTCTGGTGTCAGCACCGCTATCGTCGGTACGCCACCCAATTTCATTGATAGCATAAATCCTTGGGTCAAAGGCTCTAAATCAGCTTCTTCCAGGGTGGGCAACTAAACCCTATGCTACTACCTTGCGTCGGTTGGATGCATCCCAGAACAACGGCAACAAAGGTCTTGAGATCATCACTTATACACTGCTACTCCAACCACGTATTACTCGAGTTGGTTCACACTTTTGTCATTCAACCTCGGACTCACTGACAGTCTCGTCGTTCCCGCAGGTATATGACTTAGGGTTCTTAGCTGGGACCGAACGTCCTTTCGCTAAATGGGAGCTAGCCCGAGAAGTCGTGTTGCCGTCAGATACTCAACCTCTACCAGCGGTAGGTCAACAGGAAACAGTCGCGGAGACTATGGACAAGGACGGCAAAGTTCTTGGTAGATGGGTTGTGACATGGGAAGAAAATGGGTTGGGCAAATGCAGTGGTGTCGGACGTATAGTTCGGTCAGTTGCCCATTCAGTACATAGCTGCTGTTCTTAGCTCACCTTAACGGCTCAGATACTTCAACATTCATCCCGAGCTAATATCGGTGAGCTGATACATAGTTAACTCAAATCTATGCCTTGGTTTTGGTCTGGTTTTGGYTTCCCTAATTATCCATGAGAGAAATGCCCTACCCTTTTCTGCGYGATAAAGTAAAGTGATGGCTTGGGTGCCATAAGATTCRGGATCAGGCCTCGGGATAGAGTATGGATTCCGTACCTCGAGCCCAGGCGTCTGTTACCGCAACTCCAAACAACCCTGGTAGATGAACAGGTGATACTATAATACCGGACGTTAAGACCCGATCTATTCGAACATGCCAAAATCTCTTCCGTCAATCAGTGAGTATTGTGTCAATGCATCGGAAATCTATGTAATTCCGTTGTCCCCATGTTACATATATAGTCGGTATATACAGTAAATGTCGCCTCTACATTCCGACGACCAAGTAAATGAAAAGTTACCAAATTCACTTCGGAAAATTACATCTTCGCCTTCATGTCTCTAAGTTTAGCACGATTCATAGGGTCGTCTACAGAACCCAATTGAGATAACAAGAAGGGATATATGAGAGTGTATACGTACAGTTTGCAAGATAGAGCATGTCGTCCGGCACAGCAACTATATGGGAGTGCAAGTTCGAGGCGTCGACCATTTCGGGAATAACATCCTTGATCGTGGGCGCGCCGAGGAGGCGCATGTTCATCTCGAATTCATCCTACCGTGGACTGTGAGGAGTTGGTAAAAACGTGTACAATAAAAGACATACTTGGAGAATCTGTAACGCTCGATCCACGCCATCACTTCCGTACGCGGAGAATGCGTATAAAAATGGTCGACCAATGCCAACTAGCCGTAATGAGATGAGGATTGCAACAACGAAATCATGCTCGACGGAACATACCTGCTGTGGCACCGAGAGCGACAGCTTTGAGGACATCTGTAGCCCTCCTCACACCACCATCAACAAACAACGCGAACTTATCATTAGGGAAAGATAGCCCTCGTTTTTCTTTCAGCTTTGTAACACATTCCGCTAAGACTTCAACACCTGAGCGCGCAAAGTCAAGTTGGCGGCCACCGTGATTGGAGAGTACCACTCCCGCTAGTCCTTGATCATACGCTTCGAGTGCATCCTGAAACCATTTAGCTACTATTAATGATGTGGGGCAAGTCGCAAACCACTTACTTCCCAGCACTGAACACCCTTGAGAATCAGAGGCACTGTATAAGATATCAGTGCACGACTCTAAGGATGCAGGAGGCAAATGTTTCACTCTTTGTTATACTCTTGAACCACTTCAGATCGTTCCAGTTGAGTCCAGGATCAATGAAAGACTAAGACGAGCAATAATGGACATCACGAAAGCTGTCTTTAGAGAAACTTGAAAGATGACATACACTGATGGCTCTTGCGGCGCCTTGAGTTCGATCTACTCCCTTACTTCCAGCTTTGGAAACCTCTGCAGGATCTTCGGCTTCGAATTTCTGTCTCATATCCTAGAACAGTACGGAGGTTGGAATACAGGTTAACATAAATCCCAGTCATCAGAGCTTACCTTTTCTCGGCGACCTAGTTGAGGTGCATCTACAGTGATGAAAAGTCCTTTGATTCCGCGGGCTTCTGCATGCTGAACAATACGCTTGGTAATCTCTCTGTCTTTATTTACATATCTAGATGCACAGTAAGGTGATATGCTACAATCACATCTCAGGGGACTTACAATTGGAACCATTGTACTTGTCCGGGTTGAGCAGCATCCACAACTTCATCAAAGGAGCAAGAAGCTAGAGTAGGTATCTGGTGATCATATGATGAGCATATGAACTCCAGTAGAGTTACGTCGACTAACCATTTGAATGACACCGTGTTTTGCCGCTGCCCTAGTGAGATTCAGCTCGCCGTCTGGATGGCCCAATTTTCCCAGCGCAGTTGCAGTCTGGTATTGAAAGAGTACTTAATACTTCTTCAAGGTCGGTCAACAGAGTTTGAGCTCACAATGTAAATAGGCATGCTGGACTTGTTGCCCAATATTGTCGTCGAGAAGTCTACCGTCGTCACATCTCGTAGTATGCGAGGCCGGAACCATATCCTGGGATTGAATACGAGTGAGAACAAGAACAAGACTAGTGTATTCTAAAGGCAATACCTATGATATGCGGCGTGATTTTCGCGAATGGTAATCTCGTCGTCTGCAGCAGAAGAGTAGTACGCCCAGGCCTTCTCAGGCATTACCTGTTTCGCTATAGACTAACGTCGTTATGAGTATGGACAAGACCATTCTTCGTTCTTTGATCATACGTACTTCAAAATCGTGGAGATTCAGTATTTCATCTAAAGACGGTCTGTGCTCTAAACGCTCGAGACGAGCTTTCTCTTCGTCTGTGATAACAACCTCCACTTTCTCTACAGTGTCTGGTTCCACAGGCCCTAAACTATAGGATGATCAGCGGTCAAGGGAAGATGAGGCAATTCCAGCATAGGGGCTTACTGCTTCTCGGGAGGCAAGTTGGAGGTGATTGCGTCTGGCGGATGAATGGGATCATATTCTTGCCTGTATGAAAGTTAGTTATTTAGTGCATGTCAGAACATGAACAACGTACGTCGCGTCCTTTCCGGCATATTTTAAAATGATTCTACTCCCTCCTGTTGGGGGTTCAGAAAGACGAGCGAGAGAAGTGAGATACAGAGATCCTGACCAGGATGATCTAGGATCACAAGTATTAGTATAAAACCTCTTGGTCGTGATTTCAGTGTTCTTACCATCCAAAAACTCTGTAACATCATATACTTTGCCTAAAGGAATAGTTCGGCTTCTAAACATATTTTCGGAACACCAACATACATACCATGCACGATAATCCAGCAGCTTTCTCTCGAGTTATGCAGAGCTACCTCCTTACCAGAAAGCCTCTTCTCGGTGGACATGTCTGCAGAGAGATAGGAAGAGAAGAGAGAGGTGAATTCGTGGAAACTCAAGTCTGGAGAACAGGCGGGGCAGGGCGCCCCGCGATTCCGCTCCGTTCATGTGACCCCGGAATTCCGGCAAATACCAAATGCGTCGTGGCAGTCACAAGATCGACGCGCTTCGGTCGTTAGTTCCGACGAATCAAAGACCATCTATTTGAACTCCAATGAAATTAGGCTGTACAACGCTCTATAAGTACAGTCTCGGTATGAACAGTAATACAAAAGAAAGTCAATTTATAAACATAGTCATCATAATTATACGATCTTGAAAGCGGACCCTCCGGCTTGTGCATCTAACTCAATGACCTCGTTTAATCCTACATACAGCCATGTTCAATGTCTAGACAAAAGCACACGGAAGATGGCTGAACTCACCCATAACTTCGAAGAATGACTTGGGGTCCATCCCTTGGGAAGAGATCCAGTCCGTGCCTGTCTTCTTGAGGGATTGCATAGCCGCACGTACAGCGTGAACCATTGCCACACAGGAGACCAGAGAGAAGACTGGATCATAGTCGTTAGTAAATAAACAATTGACCGTCAAAGAGATGATACTTACTGATAATCTTGGCACCCATTTGCTCTGCTTCGGAATAAGTGAAAGACGGAGTAAGACCGCCAGAGATAACGTTGACAAGGACCTGTGGACGGGAGTCAATATTTTCTTCTGTATACTTTTGACCAATACCTACCGGTGTAGGTGCTAATGCTGCAACAGTGCTCTCGAGAAGTTCCTTGGTCTTGACGCCTTCAATGAAGCAGACATCTGCGCCAGCCGCCTTAGCGAGCTTCAGACGAGTTAAAGCTTCCTCCATTCCAAGGACTTGAGCCGAGTCAGTTCGTCCAATGATAACCTACCAATAGCACTGAGTCAATGACCAGACTTATATATCCATTAATCCACTTACAAAATCGGAATCTCCAGGTATCGAATCACGAGCAATAACAGCAGCGCGAATACGAGTTACAAACTCCTCTCTGGAAACAACCTGCTTGCCCAGCAGGTGTCCACAACGCTTGGTTTGAACTTGATCTTCGATGTGCATCGCTGCGATACCCGCTCTGGCATATTGCCTTACAGTGCGGGCGACCATCGCAGGGCCACCGAAGCTATACAAGAAGAGTACATGTCAGGCTTGACTATTACAAGAACTGACAAAGATCTTACCCAGTATCGGCATCAGCAATTACAGGTACAGAAGGGTTCAAGCTGGAGACCATTTGACCGGCCTGTACCAAAGAAGTGATCAGTCCGGTAAATGAACACTGTCAGCGAAAAGGTTTACCTCGACAAAGTCATTTAATGTGGCAATGGCCAAATCTGGCTGCCCCATTCGGGAAGCGGTAGTAGCAGCGCCGCTATCATACATACCATGAGCATGAATTTACTACATGATAAAAAGTATAGCTACCTTTGATAGAGACAATCGAATCCGGCTTCGAGCGCACAGCGAGCACTGATACCATCACAGATACCAGGTGCAACCTAATACCTGACCTTCAGCAACAAGGCAGAACCAGGACAAAAACAGATCCTTACAACAATTCCAGGACGAGCAAGCATCTGGCGAAGTCTCGTAGCAGGATTGGGCGAGAGAGGGCCCTCAAGGTAATTCTTGGGGTCAAGCCTGGGATTGTAATAGACATTAGGGTCGCGAGCAGGTTCGGAGGTTTCTGCGACAGGTTCTGGTTCAGGGATGACCGTAGAAACTACGCCTTTCACTGCGTTTTCAACAGCAGTGTAGTAGTCGAGTGCGGGGGCCATGATCGTAGTTTTAAAGACGAGAGTAGATGAGGGCGAAGAGACCGGAGGTGGTTAGCGAAAACACTGACAACTGTCCTGGTTTATATACGCGAATTGTTGACAGTAGTAATTCAATCTCGAAATGCGGCATTACAGAACGAAGCCCCACCGGCAAGTGCACGAAAAGCATGATACCGGTCTGCTCAGCTCTGGTCTGCTCAAGGGTATCCACGCGATAATCAACAGGATTGTTGGAACAGACGTTTGGTCCTCGGCTATTTCCCAAAAGTAATCCTCGCAAGAACCAGACAATTGATTTCATTGGACAGTTGCAGGAATCCACCTTCTATCACGAAGTGAATACTAGTGCCAAGAATTGAGTAACGATTCTGCTAGTGGCTGCCACGAGAAAACCACACTTACCCAGGTACTCCCAGGTACGATTAATGATAAAGGCCAAGACAGGATTCCTGTCATTACCTTTTTAGATAGCTAAACTGCGCTTTTCTCTGAATAACTGCGCGATCGCAAAAAGAACCGACTCGAGGATCATTCGTGTGAGGTCTTGGCTGCGGGGGTAGAACGGCTGTAAATGACTTCCTTCGGAACATTGAACGACCTCCCGTGGATTTAGAATCCTGGATTATTTTCTAAATCCATCAAATGCGGAGTCTGAAAAATTTGAGTTTTGAGCGTTATTCCCACGCAGGGCAGTGACGAGTTACCTGGCTTGGGGGCACATCAGACAATAGTTCAAAGCATTTAGCAAGCTAAACACGACCTTAACGCGCGTTTCGAGGCCTCTGTTGAGCACTGTCCAGCTTTGACGGTCGTGGATGAGTCCAGGAAGGGCAGGTGGATCTCTGAGCGGAGATCAAATCCAGTCTAGAAAACGCGATTTTAGTTTGGAAAGGGGGTACCCTCCAGGTCCCTCCTTCCAGAATAAAATTTAGAAATGGGTAGATTTTCGAACTCCGCTGATGCGAGCTCGTTGGCGAGATTCAGAGGTCGATCATCCATTACTCTATTTGCAATGTAAAAAAAAACGTCGAGCTATTTCTGGATTCCATTTCTAGACTTTAATTTTTTCTGGAGCGGGCGACTGTTAGATGCATAGTCAATTGCAAGTCAATGCGTGCGACACGACGATTACAGGCTATAATCTCACCGCATAGAGACTAAACACAGAGGATCAAGGTCTGAACCGAGCTAAATAGGAACGTCAAGAGCCGGAGGTTCATCGATGCATCAGCGGTCTGGCAAGACTGGCATTGCCACTAGATGACGTTAAAGTGCGCGGCAGCTGGTATGACTTCTTGTCCTAACGAAGGATTTGGAAACCGTACGACGTTTCGAATTCTTGGGAACGCTCACACAAATGAACATTGGAAGCGTCATAGAGCCAACATTGTTGCTATTGACTTGAGTACCTGTTCCACTGAAAAATTATACAATAGTATCAGTTCTTGGGAATTCTTTCTCGGATCGTCATGATTCCCTGAACGTTTTTTATCAATGTATACATCATTCAATCCTAGCGACACAAGGAGATACTCTCCGCGTGGCTACTTACTGGCCAAAACGTACATCCCATTACACGCTTTTGAAGGTCGTGGCTCCGGTCTGACTGTCAAGTTCAATAGCTGCGTCTAGACCTATTCATCACAATGTAAGCAGCCATGATTCGCGGAGGCAGAGAGAAAAGCACCTACCCATGACCTGGAAAAATTGTCTTGGCCCCATACCTTGGGCCGCCTCAACATCGGAACCTGTTCGTTTTAATGATTGCATGGCAGCTCGTACAGCGTGTATCATAGGCACAGCAGAGATTAGGGGATAGACTAGAGTGCGAACAACATCAGAGAGATCTTCGCATGTTGACCTAGATAGACAAACTGATGAGCTTCACCCCGGCAGTCTCTGCCTCTTTGGCGGTAAAATCGGGTGTGAATCCTCCTGTCACACTATTAAGCAGAGTCTGAAAACATTTTAGGACGTGCTATCAACGAAGGAGTGAGGCTGTACTGACTGGCTTCGGTGCAAGGGATTTTACTGTTAGTTCAAGGTCTTCTTTGCTCCTAACTCCTTCGAGGAAAAGAACATCTGCTCCGGCATCACTGGCTGATTTGAGCCGGGCAATGGCCTCCTCCATTCCATAACTTTGTGCAGCATCGGTACGGGCAATGATAACCTGAACCAATCGTGTATGTTATGAAAACCCAGAAACCAGGGAAAAAATCATTTACAATATCGCAGTTTCCGGGTATCGAATCACGACCGATAACAGCAGCGCGAATGCGAGTGATAAATTCTTCTGTCGAGACTAACTGCTTCCCAAGTAGATGACCGCAGCGCTTGGTCTGGATTTGATCTTCGATATGAAGACCAGCTACTCCCACTCTCGCGTATTGTATCACTGTTCGTGCGACCATATTAGAACCTCCGAATCTATAGCTGATTTCAACAAACTATCGGGCCTGTGATTTTCTTGCTACGCACCCTGTGTCTGCATCTGCTATTAATGGAACTGTAGGATCTATACTGCAGTTTATTCTGGCAGCCTTTACATAAAACCACGAGTCAATTGCTGGGAAGCATGAAGCCCCACCGATACATGCCTCAACGAAATCGTTCAAGGTCGCCACCGCGAGATCAGGCTGACCAAGCTTCGACGCAGTCGTAGCAGCGCCACTGTGAAGGTACTTCTGTTCTAGCCCACGCCATACAGAAGCGGCGGTACGTTTCCTTACCTCTGGTACAAACATTCAAAGCCAGCTTCCAGCGCACAACGAGTGCTAATCCCATCGCAGACACCAGGGGCTATCTACTGAAATGGTTAGATCGATTCCATTGGATTCTGTTGGATTCTTAAAGCACTCACGATAGTCCCTGGTCGCGCAAGCATTTGACGCAGACGCGTCGCTGGGTTCGTTGATAGGGGCCCATTGAGGAAATTCGCAGGGTCTAGACGAGGATTGTGGTAGGGTTGCATGGTTCCCATCGAGTGCCACTGCTGGAGGTTTAGACTTCAAAGAAAGTTTCCCGGAATCCTTTATCTGATAAGCCGGACTCTCAATTCAATGTCTTCTGCCTGAAACCGGCCCAAAAAAACGGTGTGAAGAACATGTCCAAATCCCGGAAAGCCGAGGAGGAAGTATAGACAGCAGTAAGTAGCCGCAGCGAGCAGGCTTACAAAAGTAGTATATGAGATGAATGACAGCGATGAGCGACCTTGAGAACGTGAGCAGTTGGAGAGTGCTAGTGAACGTTGAAGAACTTCAAGTTCAACGCGTCCGCCTACACTTTACATAATGTATATTAGAGCTTGCGTAATACGTATTATGCTGTACATAAATCACGTGCTACTACGTCATGGACCAATTCGGCCGAAGTCCCAAACCATAGGTCCGAATACACCTCAACTACAGGCCAACTGCAGACTATAAGGAGACTCTACTTCGAGCTTTAGCCAAAACAATTCCCCAATACACACTTCTTCGCTCTAACTTATTGACATCTACTCGCGAGCACAAGTACTACATACATGAAGAAGACTTCGGCGGAAGCTTTTACCCAGGAATTCAGTTTCTGGCTGGCATTTTACTTGTAGCCCTTCTCTAGGAACGAGACTTTTAACTTTAATATTCAAACCCGTCTGAGAATAGGTCTCTCCGACCCGTGTGTCCAGGTTCGCTTGGTATTCTCAGCTCTTTCTTGCTTCTTGTATCGTGAATGGACTAACACATCAATCGTCGGTATTAAAGCTTCGTGCGGCGCACCGTTTTCTTTCTGGACATATCAAGACGTTTGTATTCGGAATCCGGAACTAATTTACGAAGTCCTCTGAGCAAAACCCGTGCTAACTCCACCGACTCTGCTCTTCAGCGGGATCTTCACTCCGCTGAAATATTGTGACGGACGGAATAGACCATCTCCGCATATATGAGCGAGCAGAATGTCCTGGTGGGATAACTCACAATTTTCTGTTCTTCCGGGGGCTCAGCACATCCACCGAAATAACCATGGCTTCTATGATCTCCGCTGAAACTGTTTCCCAGCATAACACGAGAAGTGACTGCTGGATTGTTGTACATGGTACGTATGTTACTCATGTTTTCATAACACTAATTGAGCCTCGTCTTAGGGAGAATTTATGATGTGACCGATTTCTTGGATGGTAGGTAGCTTATGCGATGTCTGAATTTTGAAAGTGCGTTTTATGTTACTCAATGTCAGAGCATCCTGGCGGAAGTAAAATCATCCTTAAATATGCTGGCAAGGACGCCACGTTGGTACTTGAAAATTGTGTTACCAATTTCGATTCTCACTCCTTTCGCTAGTGAAGCTTACGAGCCCATTCACCCCCCGAATGCCATCACGGATAATCTTCCCGTTGAAAAACAGTAAGGTCTTTTGGGCAGCTCTGATGCTCTGCTGACACTCTCCACGTAGTATTGGAACGGTTGATCCCGCCACAGTGGTGAAAGAAGTGAAAGAGGTATCAGAGGCTGAAAAACGGCGCCAAGTCTTGCTTGCCAATCGCCCGCCGCTTGATGAGATACTGAACTTGCACGACTTTGAAGTGCGTTGGTTTGTTTCTTCCTCTCAGTCCGTTCCGAGCTCATGACCTCCGTAGGCTGTAGCGAAAATTGTACTCCCGGACAAGGCATGGGCTTACTACTCCTCCGCCTCTGACGACGAAATTACCATCCGTGAAAACCGTGCGGCATACCAGAGGTGCAGTACACGTACGTACTCTGAGCGTGAAAGATTGTTAATATCCTACCTAGAGTGTGGTTTCGACCGAGGATCTTACGAGACGTCACAGTCGTGGACTGGTCAACGACAATTCTTGGCCAAAAGTCCTCCCTTCCGGTCTACATCGTAAGTCAAGAGATAGTTCCTGTTGTCTGTCAACCAAGCTCTTCTTCCAGTCAGCGACTGCTCTTGGCAAACTTGGTCATCCTGACGGCGAACTGAATCTGACCAGGGCAGCCGGAAAGCATGGAGTTATTCAAATGGTAAGTGCCCTATCGTCGAATACCTTCTATCCCCGCTCATCTCCACCGAAAGATTCCTACTCTTGCATCGTGTTCTTTCGATGAAATTGTAGATGCTGCCCAACCAGGCCAGCCCCTATTTTTGCAACTGTGAGAGGAACGCTCATGACTGTCTTATGCCCGGCTGATTTTGTACAGGTATGTGAACCGTGACCGAGAGATTACCAAGAAATATATCCAGCATGCGGAAAAGCGCGGTGTCAAAGGACTCTTTATCACAGTTGATGCCCCTCAACTTGGCCGCAGAGAGAAGGACATGCGGATGAAGTTCGTAGACGACAATGCCGGTGCTAAAGTCCAAGAGAATATGTCCGTCAAGAAAAATGAAGGAGTAGCAAGAGCTATCAGTGTAGGCCATACTTACTGTGAACGCTAGCTGCGCGCTTTGACAATATTACTCTCAGTCTTTCATTGATCCCAGTCTCTCATGGAAGGATATACCTTGGTTCCGAAGTGTCACGAAGAGTGAGTAAAGTTTTCCGCCTTTACTGACTATTTGCTAATCACGGTTCGTAGTGCCTATCATTTTAAAGGGCGTAGCTACACCAGAAGATGCCATATTGGCCCTCGAGGCAGGTGTACAAGGTATTGTCTTGAGTAACCACGGTGGACGACAGCTTGATACAAGTCGCTCCGGTCTGGAAAATCTGATCGATATCGTGGCTGCTCTTAAGACGCGAGGCCCGTGGCCAAACCCCAACTTCTCAGTGTTTGTGGATGGCGGCGTTCGGCGTGCCTCTGACGTCCTCAAAGCGCTCGCTTTAGGTGCTTCAGCTGTCGGAATTGGAAGGGGATTCTTGTATGCTTTTTGCAGCTACGGAGAAGAAGGAGTTGAGAGAGCCTTCCAGATTTTACGGGTAATTTCAGATAGCACACTCAACTTGTGACATCACTAAATCAATTGATCTAGGACGAATTCGAGATGAATATGCGGCTGTTGGGTGCAAGGTCGTTGAAGGAACTTGTTCCGGAGATGGTAGATGCCAGTGCTTTGCGCTCGCATGCTGGCCTCACTCCGAGTGATAATCTCTTCAATACAACCTGTAAGTCACTTACTTGCAGTTCTTGATTGTACTTCTCACTAGATGCATTCAGATCAACCCCTTCGTCTCGCTGAGTTCAAGACTGCAAAGCTGTGATATCGACAATGTGAGAATTTTTAGACAGGGATTCTCCTCTATTACCCGTACACTAGCTTCCGTCAAAGGGTGCACTTGATACCATTGTATACATCTCTATGTACTTCTAGCACAAAGATGAGCTTGCAGTTGCAGGTTTTTTGTTCGAAAATTACTGTACACCGTCGTCATCACGTCATTCAGCAATAGCAGCTCCTCTTGAATCTTCCTTGTTTCATTTTGGTAGATATAAAGTCAAATTCTTGGAGCTAAGCCCGTTCAATATCTATTGCACCTTCATGCCAGCCAAAAGAACATGACCGGAAAAGGCTCGCTTTCAGCAACGAATCTTGCCGCCTATCACCACTTCAACTGTGACCTCTTTCTATATAACACTTACCACGGTGTCACTTCCGAACTCGCAGCTTCTTCTGAATTCACTCGACGAAGCGCAGAAAATGAATTGACAAAGGCCCAGTTCAGACGCGGACAAGATTGGGAAAAATGTCTGCTATCATGGTTGGACGAGCAGAACTTGCTTTTGACAATCGCTGCTTTGCCTTTGCGAGGAGAGGATCTTGTTGAGAATCTGTGTGCTGATGATAGGGACCATTTCTTTGTTTCTGGAATATCATTCATACCTCCTCAACGGGAACTGGATGTCCTATATATAAAGGCTGGGTTAGAGCCTGTCAAGTTCGGTGTCGCAAAGCCAGATCTGCTAGAGATCACTCGTACCTCTGATGGCGTGTCATGGAAGGTCATAGATGCAAAGGCATCTAGGTTAGTAAAGGTACGCTCAAGCATAAAAGGTCTCGTATATCAGTCAATACTGACAGAGAGCTTTCAAGACATCTCATCACGCTCAAATTTATTTCTATACACTATGCCTCAAATATATGCTGCACGAACCGTTCTTCCAAGCCGGCGATAGTGCTGCAGTATGGCTTCCTCCCGTCGATGGTTTTGACATACATCCCCCTTCGTTCGACGACCTCAAGACGGTCGATGTTTCCCTTCTGTCTTTGCCTTTGAACGAGTTCTTGTTCCATCGTCTTCCTGAATCGCTCTCCCTCCCTCGCCATGAAGTCTCTTGGCATTACAATCCACGATGTCGGGGATGTCCATTCACCAATGACTGTAGGCAGAGAGCTATTGAACAGGGAGAACTTGGGAGCTTGAATAATGTCTCGATTGAGGAGGCCAGACTTCTACGGAATCTTTTGAGTATATGGCGTAGACTCAATCCTACGGCACACGAATCGCCTACAACTGACATTGAGGATTTATCTCTCTTACTCGCAGACAGCGACGCTGTGACCGAAATCAGTGGCTCATATCCCATTACTATGCGTAGAGCGAGGCATATTTTGGCCCTTCCGACAAGGAGCAAGAAAGACTCTCGCCGTGCTCTCGTTAGTCCCGTTGTAGAAGCCGCAAGAACCGGTGAAATACAAGTGAGTTGAATTTTACGGAGTGGGTGATAATTGTGCCTCACAATGAGCTAGATAATTCCACGTCGCAACTTCACATGTCCCGTCAAGGAAGACATCTCCGTGGTACTTTCTCTACTACAAGATCCCTCTTCTCCTGCCACGAGCATTGTTGCTTTTTGTTTATCTATCTTCTCCTCCTCACCATTGCCCGGTGTGCCCGAGGTACTAAGTGGTGACTCTTCCGAGCTCATCCCTTCTCTGGCATATGCTATCGAATCCATTCTTTCCTACCAGTCTTCGTTGCCCATCACACCCTCAACACAGTTCTACGTCTTCTCTTCTGCGGAGCATTCTGCTTTGCAGGCACATCTCATCGATGCAGCCCTGGAATCTTCGAATCCTGTCCATGAGATTTGTCTCTGCATTGGTGCTCTGGCCCAAGGGGCTTCCCTTCTACAGACCACTTTTCAGCCAGTCTTATTATCCGGCGTCCTGCTTGACTTTCTAACAAAAGCGCAGCAGAAGAGAAGTGATCTAGAGGCATGCTTGGAACGTATGGCCCTACCCACGGATGGTACCATCCCTCAGCTGAGACAACGCATCAGAGATGAATTGAAAAAGTTTCAAAGTGATGGTGGACGGGCCGACGAAGAGCGGCGAAAGGAACTTGGGCAATTACCGCCCGTCGTCGTTTTGCAGAAAGAAATCGAGAGATCGTTGGCGCTTCCGATTGCTGGCTTTTGGGATCTCCCTGAATGCGCATCCATTCTTGTCTCTAACGAGCTACCCGAATCTAAGTGTCCTCACGACGAAGATATCTATGAGGCTTTTGTTAGTGGCATGCCACTCCTTACTTCCTTGGAGTCTAGGAATAGGTCCATACACGCTGTCTTGCACGCTACGAGGGCCCTTATATCTTCCACTGGTCATGATATACTAGTTAATTGCGCAAAGTCTTTGTCTTCCAATTTTATGAACATTTGTCGAGAAGATCATTTGAGGAAGCTATTCTACATGCAACAGGTGCGTCGCCTTCCTAACTCGCCGTTTACTCATGTTCACACTACTTGTAAACCTAGTTTGAGATACTCACAGGACTTACCGAACTCTGGAAATCTCGGATCGATGGATGTCCCGATGCGCCTATCGTGCAGTACGATCGCACTCAGCAAGGTCCTAAAGGAACGATGGAGCACGTATTCTCTCTCGTGTCTGGAGCATTGGAGATGCACGGCACGGACAAGAATCGAGCATTCTATAATTACCTCTTAGCCTTAGATGTTGACTGTGACGATTCTGGCTTGGTACAGGAACTTCCGGTTGAAGCCCTCTTTGATGACCTAGCCGTCTCCGGTCTCGTGTTTCCTTTAAACCGATGGACCAAGCCTAAATGGGCCACGCAGCACTCTCGTGTGCGGCAGGAACTCTTGATAGCCGATATACGGGACCTTGCTATTGAAGATCGTCGGACTAAAGTGACTCTCCAGACTTACGGTGAAGCCGACCTGAAATTCTCGAGGGGGAAAAGTTATCGCATTTCCCCCCGCCTGGTCGACTTCAATGTTTCTAAAATTCTCACTACGTTATTTGAATTAGATCTCCAGCACGAATTAGGAGATACAGCAGTACCTTTTCTTCAGCTTATTGTGAATCCTCGTTCTTTCAGGCAGGATGTAGATCCAACCATGACTGAGACCTTGAAGGCCTTCCAGAAAGCTGGGTCTCGCGTGCAGCACCTGTTTCAGGAGTTGGCAGGCTTGAACGTTGAACCGGCTGCTTCACTCGTGCTCAAGCAGTCGCAATATCGTGCTGCTCAGCATATTCTATCGAATCGACTTTCAGTTGTTTGGGGTCCTCCAGGTGAGTGTTTTGCTGCTCTGAAAGACTTTTCATCTCAGTACAGCCAATATTTTTACACAGGTACTGGGAAAACTCACACAATAGCTTTGTCACTGCTCAGGTACCTAAATATACAGTTTCAATTAAAGGACAAACTTGGCGATTCGAGCCGGAAGATTGTCTTTGTCACCGCCATGACGCACGCAGCGATTGAAGCCGTCTTGAATAAACTATATCAACTTATTCAATATTATCGTTCAATCGATGGTCTTCCGACTGAATGGCTAGACAATGTCGTGGTTGAACATGTCCTGAAGGGAAACGAACATCTGGCACCAACTCATTCAAGTTCTGCAAACATGTTGTATGCTGGCACAATATATCAGGTTCTGACTTCCGCCATTTTTATTGTCTTTCGTCTGACGTTCAAACATTTTAGCTTTACAATTTCTCGAAGCAAAACACGTTCCCTGTGGATTGTGTCGTAATTGATGAAGCTGGCCAGCTTGCTTTGAGTTCTGCTTCGCTGGTATTGCGCTCCCTTGCACCCAATGGCAGAATCGTCATTGCTGGTGACTCTGAACAGCTATCCCCAATCTTAACTACGAAATATCCTCAGCTGAAGAGTGGTCCCTTGTTTGGGTCCATACTCGATTCACTGATGTACTTTTCCCGGAAGTCTTCAG
>RCHF01000140.1:0-118861 GCA_003987895.1 Neonothopanus nambi
ATATCTATTGATACACATTTTAATTGTGTTTGTACTCCCAATGAATTGTACCGTCTCAGAGTCTCGCAGGATACATTGTTACGAATTCGTAATAAAATGAAGAGGTCATCTTTACCGGGGCGTTTCTGCGACGTGTCACTTTAAGTTTAAGCTGGCCTCCGACGTCCATTCCTTTCGGTACCGTTTATAGTATATGCTTATCAAACGACGCGGCCTCTGTTCTCACACTGTTGGCCCTTTGAGCTGGCCTCATCCTCTCCTGCTCCTCGTGTTGTTTTTCTCTGACTGGGCTCTGCATCTGTGAAATAGGTGACCCAGCTCTAATCAGAGTGGTTGACCAGTTTTATGATCTTAGCTAATAACTTAGAGTTTTTCAATTGTGGTATTTTACATGTCTGTTACAAATAAGCTGTAGATAAAGCACTTTTTCCAAGTCTCTGAAGCTAGTTTTAACTACTGAGTTAGATTTATGGAGAATCTGACTCAACTGTCAATCAGAGTCAGATTCATCATCTTCCTCAAAAACATCAGTCTGATTACCAGACTCCGATTCTGGATAGGTATCCTCATAGTCAGAGTCAGAACCTGAATCTTCCATATCTACTTCAGTGTCCTCTAATCTTGAGGTTTTTATAGTATGTTCAGAATCCACCAACATGGCTGATGACTCTGCTATATCAGCAGATTGATGAACTCCATCCCCAACATCCACATTCTTTTGAATAATGCTTGCTTCCTCTATTTCCATCTGATTACTATCACCTGGCTTCAGATTGAGAGAAAATGTAGCATTGGCAGCATAGACTGAGTTCATATTGTACACATGTCCAATTGCCAAGCCAAGATGATGTCTTGCCAGCATATCTCTGTCTGGAAAGCTAAAAAAAAAATATCAGCTCTGAGGTATACTTTGTCAAGTAGGTCTGGCTTACCACCCAACATAATATTCTTTATACCTAATGAAATCACTTGCATTCTTGGAAGGCCACAATTGTTGAGGGTCAGAATTCAATCCAGATGCAAATGAAGGACTAATATAAGCAGCTCTAATAACTTCACTTGGATCCACAAATCCATATGATTCACTAAGGCTTGGGGAATCAAAGGATAGACTATGTAGTCTTCTTGATTCATTAGTTGCCAGCTCCTTGTACCAATGAACCCAAAGGAAATCAATCCTTCTAGGATCTGCATCAAATGACCCAGGACCTTGGTAAACTATATTTGCATGAAATACTCCAAGAACTCTTGCATATCTGAATTGAAGTGTTGACCAAGGCATATTATTGGGAGACTCTCCAAGATTGTCATCTAGGTCATCCTTTAAAACCATTATGTTGCAGCGGACAGTTTCAGGATTGATCAAATCTTGGCCCCTCCTCAGATCATATGTGGTGTAATTGACATGAAGGGTCTTGTGACTGTAGATAGTATCTTTATCTATAAGCAACCTTGTTGGATCAAGTTCTACTTTCTCAATAGTAGAGATGGATGGGAAAGCAGAAAAGCCAGATGCTGCTCTTGAATCAGAGCCTAAGTTGGACTGAACAGTCTTGGCTTGAACCTCTTTTAAGAGCTTTTCCTTCATTTGCACTAGAAGATACTTTTTCAGCTTTGGAATAAAATTCTAAAGCAAAATTGCCAATCAACACTTTATAGCTGTAAGTTCTAGTAGGAATTTAACTTGCCTGCAATGCTGCTCCATAGTGATTGAGATTATCTTTTACAAATTGAAAGATCTGTATAGGTTGGTTTTGACTTTTGCCAATGCAATAATGTTGATGTAATGCTACCAATGAGTCATCATCTAGGTCATCACTCAAGTCTGAGCCTAGAATATTCTCCATATCTCGAAGCCTACGGAGACGGGTATCTGTATTGGCTAATTGCTTTTCATAGTCCTTCCGGTTGGTCCGCCAAAATCTATCTTTTGCTTTCTTGTGCTCAGTTTCTCCCTGGAGTTTGAACATTAGTATAGAAAGTATTACTAGTATTCCTTCTACTCACCATAGCTGTACTATAAGAATCTACAGTTCCAAAATGTTTGATAGTAGAAACATAGTCCATAATGGCATGGATCTTGTAGGTCTTGAGATTGAATGATTTCTGTATTGCACTGTGTGAACCTTCTTTCTGATTCTGACTTTTTTGTCTACGAAGTCTGGCCTCCTTCTCTTGGGGCAACTCTTTTGTAGCATGCTTGGTGCAAACCTCAGCCTGAAATATCTTGAGCTCATTAGCCAGAGCATGTGATAGCTCTGTAGCTAATTCTAGACTTTTGTCTGTATGGCGTCTAAAGCTGATAATGCCATGCCAGTGAGAGATTGTGTATAAGAGGTTAAGGATGTGCCCATTAAAAGGTTCAGGAACCAAAGAGTCAAAGACTGGAATAGCACACTTTTGAACCAAGACAAAACATTAGATATATAAAAATGTAAAGCATTAAATTTCTTTACCTGCAAAAGATCTTCATACTTATCAGCAGTCATATGCTTAAGATCAGAAATATTGCTTGTGAATTTTCTAATAGTGTCCTTTCCAAATACTGGCATCTGTCGATAGCTAAGTCTATGGTCAGAGAATTTAAATAATAGGATTATTTAATAGATCTTACCGTCTATCCAACTCTTCTGTTTTGCCTGAATAGCAGCGCAGAATCCTTAGTAGATGTATGAAGATAGATTTCCATACACCAAGCTCAATCTCATGCATGAAATCCACAACCAACATATTATATAGTTGAAAGGAGTCACAATTTGAGAATTTGTCCAAGAATGCATTCTAAACAAAGCCAGTTAGTACCATCCATATACTAGTATACAGAAGAATTCATACTGAGTTTGAAGTCAAAGAGAACCTATCTAACAGCTCTTTCACATCTTTGTTACTGACTGCTTTGTATTTCTTATGAATCATGGAGAAAACTGAGGAAAGACATTGCTGGTGGTCTTTTTCCTTCCTTGCAAATTCTGGGCTTCTTGTTTGCATATCCTCTTCAGTGCCTAACTCATCAATGTTGTCTTTTGAAACAAGGCATCTTGGACATGGGTGAGATCCCATGTTTCTGATATTGGCAATTAAAATCCTAAAATCAAATATCTTGAAGTCAGTATGACTTAGTATTTCTTCCAACTTGAGAACCTTACTTTTCCAGATAGTCTGCTGAATAGGTGAAAATACGTGGATAAAATCTTCTGGCCTTTCCATCCCAGCAAGTAATGCAAACTCCATGATGGTAAGCCTCTACAAAGTCATCATCCAAAATGATATTCCATTGATGATGAAAATGTTGCTTTGTACAATGTGTCAAAAGTGTCTCAGGACAATTTTTTTTAGTGATTTCTTGTACAAAGTCAGTGAAACTTGATGGAGATAGCTGTTTAGTCTAAGTGAGCTTGAATATAGTCAGGGAAATGGAAAAGTATTTTACCTTTGTAAAATAAGCAAAATGTTCTGCCAGATTTTTAGAGGGACAAGCTCTTTCATATTTTGAGTCTCCTCCAAAGTATAAATAACCAGGCCAAAGTTGAGCAGTTCCAAAATGAGTCAGCTGTGTCCCATCAGAGTATGCCATCAAGGGTAGCATTACTCTATCAAGATTACATCCAAGCTCTCTGGAGCTCTTTTGAAGAGCTATATGTGCACTTATAGCTGCATCTGACCAATAGAGTTCTCCATGGACTCTGATTGCCTCTGGAGGAAGAATGCCTGATGCAAGAAGGCTATTTTCCCATATAGAACCACTCATAGTAGGGGCAGAAGGAATCCACCAAAGTTCAAAAGGATCAAGATTGAGATTATTCTGTTTTGATAGCTTTTCCTTCATAATAGAGATGATAGATCTATGGTGCAAAGAGCCTGAGCTAAAATTATAGGGGCCTCCTTTTGAGTACTGTTTGGCAACAGGTACTGTCATTGAAATTGATGTTTGAATCCAGCTAGAAAGGCTGCTTTCCTTGCCAACAATCTGGTGAGGCTGCACTAGCTGCTTATCAAAAGTTTTCCAATCCAATCCAACAACATCTTCTTGCTGAAATTCTGGATCACTTAAGATATTGATAAGCCTTCTGAAATCTTTTTGAGACTTGTTTCTATGCTCCCAGTACCACATATGAAGAAGCATAGCTGAGTAGTTAGGATATGGATAAAATGACTTGGATTGAGAACTGGGCTGGGAGGAAGACTCTGGGACTTGAGTGTCTGGACCTAATCTACTATTAGGCTCTTGAATTATTTCCTCAGCCTGATTATGATTGAACAGTTCCATCAAAGTAAATTTTTCATCAGGATTGTGTTTTGGAGCAGTTCTAGGCCCATAGAACCTCTTTACTAGCCCAAACTTATTGGGAGGTGTACACCATTGCATTGTCTGCACTTGGTCTCCAGTTGATAGACTCTGTAATGATGTGGAATTATCTGCCACTGACTCTTCAAAGACAATAGATTCAGGAGGCTCAGTTTCAAGTAACTGAGGAAGTATGTCCTTATATTTAGTACCTGCATTTGATCTTCGAGAGCGTCTGGGCTCTGACAGCTGGCTAGAGCTAGAGCCAGAGCCAGAACTAGAGCCAGACAGATCTCCTAAAATAGGGGTCTGTTGATTGCTATGTGGTTCCAACTTTTCTGCTAAAGCTTGTATAGCCTCCTGCTTCCTTTTTTTGGCAGCTTGAAGTTGTTTTAATGAAGAATGCCCACTAGCCAATCTTTTTTTATTTTCTTTGCATGCTCTTAAGTGAGCTTCATAGACATTCATTTGTGGAAAGATTTTGCCACAAGCACTGCAGATAAACCTTGAAGTGTCTGGATCCTCAGAGTAGTCTTGTTCCCAATTTTGAGATAGCATCACTATACTTTGAAAGGAAGTTATGCTTAATGTAGCTAAGACTATAAGCTATCAACTTAAGATTAACTTACTCTCTGAGAAAAATTTAGCTAAGAAGTTGAATTAATATAAAGATCAGTTTAGTTAAGCCACCAACTTACTTTGAACTAAGAAGTGAAAGGTTTTGACTGAGTCTAGTAGTGAAAATTGAACTAAGAATAGTTTTATGATTAGTATAAAGATCAGTCTAGTTCTCAGAGTTGACTTACTCTGAGCTGGAAAGTGAAGGCTTTGTGACTGAGCCTAGTATGTGGTGAGGATTGGACTAAGAATAGTTTTATCAACAACCTGCAGTGTGATATAAGTCAGTTAACATTGGAAGCAAACAGTAGTAGTTCTCACAGTTGGTCTGATTTGAAGGTGGTAGTTTTGGTGAAAGAGGAGAATGATGGGAAAATTGGAAGACTCTGCCTTTATATAAGATTTAAATATAAGAAGACCCAAGACTGGTGGCCTATAATTGTCAGTTGTAGTCACCAGGTCCAGGTGCGGATAATACTATTACTAAACACTAAACCTGCAAGATATTCCCAGAATCACGTGGTCGCGCACTTGAACCAAACTGTCACTGTCGACATTGCGCGGGTTCAAGTTTGTGCTACGTTTCCCAATGCCGAGCAACCTACTGAAATTAAATCTAACACCAGGAAGGATATCCTCCTACAGGACGAAACTGGCTCCAGAAAATAGTACGCTTGGTTAATTCTTATCTATTTCATACTCTCTGACGATTATTCAAGGTCTTTTGGCTTAGTTCTTGCATTGCTCAATAAACCATGATTGTCGTTTGCATCGGTCGACCAATACTCCTTTTGAACCTTTGGTCACCTCTCTTCCTTGTACTACCCCGCCCCGTCTGCATCTTCAAGTGCTCAGCCGATAGTTCTTAGCAACAAAACTCGATCCCGCTTTTGGCGTTCTTGGAGCTATCCTGACAATTACAAGTCTTCCTAGCGCATTTTGGGCTCACAAGACTCGGTGGTAGGTTAAGATCCGAACTTCGCAACTTGCATTATATTCACGTCTTATGACAGGACTTCGTTCTTGCTGACTGGTTTCTATACTTTCTCAGTCGTGTGCTTTGTCCTCATTTGCAAGTTTGGAATCCTACCTTCTGCCAATCCTTACAGTAAGACGATGAAGGGAATGTTGGTGTTAGGGAGGTAAAGGATAATCATATCGTTCAATGAACCTGATGCTCAATCGACGTCCTTAGGTCTGACAATCACACTTTCAATTCGACATCTCATTTTGTCCACGTACGGCCCATTTTTGAAGTCGCCTGGATCCCCTTCCCAGCTGGTCTTTTAGACCTTCTTCAGGAAACTGATTGTTGAGCTTTGCCTGGATGGGATCAAGAATGCCATCAGAATAGGCTGTTTCTTCGATCTGGAGTTTGTTACCACCCTTGCGAAGTTCACGTTCCTGAACTTAGGAGAAATGAGGACGAAGAATATGGAAGCCACCAAAGCATTGCTTGATGTTGCAGTCACTGAGGGCAATCGCTTTTTGAACCACAGAACATATGAAGCAAGGACTGGTCGATTTGGATCCTCCCTATCAGCGGTAGTATTACAGGGGAGAAGATCTGATACTGCGAAGACCCGAATGAAGATTCCAAGAAACGAAAAAAGCGAAAGATTCTTTCGGCGGCTAGGAGGGTTGTATTTGATTCGAAATAGATCACTTGTGCAGAGTATGGTGGGCTGAGTGAGAAACAGGAGCAGGAGATCTTCCAGGTACGGTTTCTCAATACACTATCTAGGATATCCTTTCGTAATTAACATATACTTGACAGAGTTCAAAATGGTGTCGCATTGAGTCCTGCGGAATGCTTGAATGCCATTAATGGTCCTTACTCCAACCTTGTCCGCGAAATCCAAGCCACTATCACGTCGGATGTGGTATGTCCCTCGAGTCTATCCTATCCTATCATCACATCGTTATTTTCTCCGCTTCCTTTCATCCACTAAGAACTCTTACTGATTATTTCCTTATTTCCTTATTTGCGTCTTCGATTTTTCAGTGCATGCCTGACTCTGGCTGGCTCCAATTACGATATGGTCAACAATGGGACTATCTCCAAGGAAGATTTATTGTGAGGTTCCTCACGGGGTATTATTTCCTTGGGCAAGATACTAGTCCGCTTCCTGAGGCTATTTTCGTAAGCCGTATTCCTAGATTTCTTCGTGATGGGGTACATTTTGCTGATGTTTTGGGTTCGTATGTGACTGTAGAACGGTCAATCAGGCTACTTCGATGCCGTCCAAGGTTATCGCAATGTCCGACAGAGTACCTCCGCTGAGCTTATTAAGGAAGTCGGATCGTGGAGTGTTACGCTTTTTAAGAATACCGGTGGACTGCCATTGAAGAATCCTCATCGTATTGCTGTTGTCGGTGAGCTTGTCTTGTGCATCTATGTTTCTGTGGCGAGTAGATGCTAATGCATTGATGGGATGGTATAGGTAACGATGCGATTGATAATGCTCTTGGACCTAATGGTTGTGGGGCGGGTAATGATGGATGTCCTTTGGATAATCTCGTAGGTCCCAGCGTGCTCGTGAGAGGTACTTTCAATTGACAATGCGGTGGTATTACAGAACGGTACCTTGTCCATGGGCGGAGGCAGCGGATCTTCTTACGCACCTTATATTATCACTCCCCTTGACACTCTCAAGTAGCGTGCTATCACGACTGGCGCGGAAGTATGTCCTCCATTCCTACCAACTCCAAATTCCACACTCACGCCTAATTTTTAGCCTTGTCCCATTGAACTCGTCATGGGGTTGTATATGATTCATCTTTACGCGGGAGATTGGTCATATACTATGCTGAGTGATGGGATGCAGAGGATGCGCGAGGCTGTGAGGAGGGAGTTTAGAGGGGAGGTGAAGTTCAATGCCAAGAATTCGATGCTGAAGTTTGTGAGGGGCAATTTGAGCGAGCTTGCGAAGAAGGGGATTTTGAAGCGTGACGATATTTTGTTAGGGAGAAAAGGCAAAGGCCCTGTTGGTTTCGCTGGAAAACAATTAAATTGTTCAGGCTATGCAGCAACAGAAGATGCAGGAGGACCCGCAAAACCCGAATCGGCAAAGGTGAAGGTGAAAGGGGAGAAGGTTAAGACAGAGAAGAAGGAGAAGAACTCAGAGACATCGACGAAGAAGTCTGAATCGAAGCCCACGGTGGTGGACAAACCCAAGTCTACCGCCACGGCGACCGCTAGGAACTCCCGCGCTGATGCCGACGGTGACGCCGGCATGGATGGTGATAGCAAATCGGAGGACACTCGTATTGCGTCCAAGACATCAATGGTCAGGAAACGGATACGAGTGGATAGCGATGCTGGGTATGAGTAAAGGTCCTCCGAGAGGGAAAAGACAAAAAGGAAAACATCACAGCGTATCGCTGCCAGCATAGGGGAGGCGGGGGAGAACGCGAATGGAGAGGAGGGGGAGAGGAGGAGGAGAGGAGGAGGAGAGAGGAGGAGGGGGTTTGCAGGTGACGAAGCCGAGTCGAATGAGTACTAGGCTGAATCACGACACCTGCGGCTGAAAGGGCTCATGGCACGAAGTGTTGACTTGCGTTGGTTTATCCCTTCAAAGTCAGCCTAGACCTTCTTTACCGTGACCACACACCCACCGTTGAATCTCAAGCAAGATGATCCTTTGGTTGGCCTTCAAGCCTCGGCATCTTCATTTGATTCATACCTATCCGAATTTGGTGTCCGATCCTTCCTCGCTGCAACTCGTCGATGCGTTGAAAACGTCGTTGCGAAAGAATATCCAAACCAGGGCTCGAGGAGCAAACCAGGCGGATACAAACCCCCATGGTCAAACGCCAACTTATGCGCGCGCGCAGAAACCGATACGCTAGGCATCGACCTTGATGATATA
This sequence comes from Neonothopanus nambi, assembly GCA_003987895.1. NCBI lineage: Eukaryota > Fungi > Basidiomycota > Agaricomycetes > Agaricales > Omphalotaceae > Neonothopanus > Neonothopanus nambi. The sequence goes on from RCHF01000140.1 coordinate 8,776, forward strand.
ATCACTGGCGCCGGTTTCTCAACGAGCTCCGACTATATCAATCGTTCTGTCTAAGTCGACTTACCTCACATACGGTGTTTTACACCTTCAAACCATTTTTTTTTCTTCTCCAATCAATCAACCACCCAAACCTTCTAGCATGTAGATATTTTTCTCGCAGTCCAGTGATGGTAAGCTGCATTTTCTCGCATCCAATTTTGTCGCTTTCTGACATTTACTTTGACTCAGTTTAACTTACTCTAACACTCCCTCATCTCAGCATGCCCTTCTTTTCTCGACGCTTCAGTGTCGCTGTGCAGCGCCCCATCTCTCGCTACGATCGTCCCGCATTTATATACGCGTTCAATGTCACTGGGACTGCCGCATACAAAATTGGCAGAACGACCGATCTCAAGCGCCGGGAACGCGAGTGGAAAACACAGTGCCGAGGACAAAAGCAAAGCTGGTTCTATTCGAGGAGGGTAGATCATGGTATCCGGGCAGGTAAGAGCTTTTTTCAACCTACACTGGATGAAGGTATAAATTTCGAGCAGAACGACTACTTCACATCTTTCTGGACTTCATTTGCGATAGCCGACCGCGGAAAGCTTGTAGGCACTGTAAGTCGGGTTTTCTTCTAGACGTTGTGACTCATCCTTCTACGGTACTCAAGGCGGACGACGACATCGAGAATTGTTCGTTTTTAACGGACGGTCGAAGAAATGGGTGACGAATATGCTAGAAAGGGCAATAGCGGTGATAAACAAGTTATGAGGTGTGTTTTTTCGTTCGTAGTCCAATGTATAGCTCATCTTTATGTCTCCCGACAGTTTGTAAACACGAGTGTATTCGAGTCCCAGTCCAAATCACCATGCCTTTTATTGGTAATTCTGTACGAACGTTTGATACCCTCAACTCCAAGCCCAATACTTCAAGCTCAATACTTTGACGCAAACAATAACTACAGTGCCCTCAACTTCAAAACCAAGACCTCAAGGCGAAAATTACCACCACAGCAAGCATTTCAATGTAGCTGCGATCCCCTCAACTCCAAGACCAAGACTTCAAGTTCCTGAGTTTACAATCTTCACGAAGATGCGTAGCGGAGTCGGTACTCAAATTCGACGCCACCTTCGCTCCTTTTGTTGGCATACGCTCTTGGCACAAACCTAGGTTATATCTAGCAGGCAGGCAATACATTGGGAAGACCACGTCAAGCTGACTTTCTCAAGACCGTAGATTATCACTATAATTTCAGACGGATAGTAGCTGACCCTTACTTGTCAAATACTGGACAGACTTACTGTGGGCTTGTGAGCGATTGTTTATCTTACGACCTACTACCATCTTTATGTCGAAATGAAAATATATTGTCTTGTTTACATCAAGCTGATCAACGGAGGACTGTGGCTATCAAGTATATGTCGGGCTGGTAAACATCAGATGAGAACTTGTCATATACCCGGCAGACTGGAGCACCTTACAATCTCTTAGAACTCTTATGAATGAACGATCATACCTTATACCTCCTTATGATATTTGACCTGGTTATGACTAAATGATTTTAAGTGATCAGCTCCATCGGGTTTTACCGGGCACAGTGAAGTTTTCCTGATGGTAACGTACCCACCTATAGCTGTATTATTGTATGTGACACTTTTGTCTTTACATAAATCAGAGTCACCTAATATTCCACCATAATGTTGTAGGTATTGCGCGCCTGTATTATCTGTAATACTTAACCTTTCTTGATTCATGCGCATGCACGTTCCCAGTCCTCCGAATACGACTTCTCTCCGGAGCCGTTCAGTCATTCTTCCGTCCGTAAGGTTTACTTCTACGCCACATCACAAGGTCTTGTCATATGATTGTGAACGCTGAAATCGTTGATATTTCTCACCAATTCAGTGTTCTAAGAAAGATCACAACTCAACACGCCTTGTTCCGAGAGCGGACTATCTGTCTGAGTCTACATTGAAGCTGATGGAAGAGAAAACTCCGCCAGTCAACAGCATCCCTGTTCTCGTCTTTGCTCTCACTCTACACCATGGCTCTGAAGTGAGTATCTATGCCTCGTCTTATGAGGTCCTCAACTGAACACTTGTTGAAGGCTTACTAGTGATGAATCGGCATTTCTTCCCCCACTTCCAGAAATCAAGTCTGAAAAAATTCGACTGCAAGTATTCACCCATCGTTCCTATTATGGAAGACCAAACCACATATTCGAGGATCATCCTGACGATTTGAGCCCGGATAACGAAAAGTATGTTCTCAGTGGCCGACAAGCTTGTTCCGTAGAATTGACAGGAGCAACTAACTTCCCGCGATCATTTGTTCTGTGCTGTAAGGTTAGAACTTCTCGGCGACACAGTGTTGAGTCTGGTGGTGACGACTTTGATGAACGAGATGTATCCGGGTCTTAGAGTTGGTCCTGCGACCGTAAGCTTATCTATCAGATCTGTTTAGGTTCATTGACGCTCACTCAACAGTTTCTATAGAAAATCAGAGCTCTGGTTGTGACCAATAGCACACTAGCTGAGATGTGCGATGCGAAATCACAATTGAGTTATTCCGTCAGGCTCAATGTTGTTTTCTACACTACAGATCCGTTCGTTACAAGCTTCCGGATCGCCTGAGACTCCACCCGGCTCAGGCAATCACTCTAAAGGCTTCTCCCAACGTCCAAGGTATGTTCTCTTAATCTAATCGTAAGCACACTTAATCTAATTGATTCTGTCAAACAGCTGACGTTTTCGAAGTGCGCATTCTCCTCGCTTGCATGTCGTGTATTTACAGCTACTTACTCATCAATCCAACAGTCTTTTGTTGGCGGGTTGTATATGGATCAAGGTCTCGAAGCGGTTAAGGCGTGGCTGAATTTACTTTTACAGCGCTACCTCACTGCGTCGTATCGTCTCGTTCGAAAGCAGCATGGCCTTCCACCAGATTCACCGGCATTGACATCTGACCTGTGCGAAAGACCTGTATCGCAGTTTGAAGGCGACCTCCCCGGCCGTATACCTTATGGCTATGCGCAATTGAATGCTAGCATGACTATGACGACCATCGGACACCTGGCGCTGTTTAATCAACATATTCAGAAGACGAATCGATCCGTGGAATGGAAATATGAAGACCCGCAGTTCCAACTTCTAAGGGCGAGTGCGGATGCGGCGATACAAGGCGACGAAGCTGGATTAATCAGTCAGGATGCTGTTAGAGGCATGCAAACGACACCGGTGTGGTTTGTCAAGGTACTTGTCGACGGCGAGTGTCTGGGCCAAGGGAAAGGCGGAACGAAGAAGGCCGCTAGGAACGAAGCCGCAAAGTTGGGTTTGGAAAGGCTCGGGATTCATGTTTAGTGAGCACTTATTCCGATTCGTTTATTTTTTCCTTTTTTTCTCCCGCTTGCGACCGCCCCCCTCCCCTCCTTCCCTTCAAGATATCACATTGCCGTTTKTGTTACTTCTTGCCTTTTATATCTGCGGCCGCAACCCACTTATAGCGCGCGCGGAGCGGTAGTAGGCGGCAGTTGCGTCGGACTGCTCAGGACTGCCCGCCTCTTTGTTGAATGCCTCCACTCTTATCTTTCTTTCCTGTCCCTGGTCTCCCTCGGGCCTCGGTCCAAATATAATTATATCCCCGCGTTGAATGATCCTGATATCGTCTCTCCTCGTTTTCTCGGGGACCCGAGTCCAGATCTATATTTCAAACCGGTCATCAAACACGCGACGACTCGGACTCGGCATGATTTCTTCAGACTTGGGCTGGAAGCTATCAGCGGACAGAGTGAAGTTGCCAGCTCCGGTGTGCAGAGGTTGTGCGTGGGGCCAATGGGATGGATGGAAGGAAAAAATGGAACTGTTAAGCTTGGAAATGTCATGTCATGTCGTTATCGTCACCCTCTTGTTTCTCATCTTTGTCGGTTTTTGAGCGTGGGCTTTGGGCTCTGGTGCGGGTGCGGATGGTGGACGGATGGTAGGCGGTAAGTAAGTCAGTCGCGATTTGCGACGAGAACGATCTAGGCTGGGGATATATGGGTTTGGTTTGCGGACATTTTCTTCGGTGTTACTACATATCTGTATACGTTTGTGCTTACTGCTTCTCTATTATAACGCTTCGCTTGGAATCAAACATTGTTGTCGGCTTCGCTATTACTCTTTAGTATACAAGACTTGACTAAAGTCCAGACTGAGAATAGAAAAACTGAATAGTGCATCCTTCGAAGAAACCCGATGAATCAGCATTGCTAGATAAGTTCGGGTGGACAACCCTTCTGACTACGCTTGATTTGAGAATCAATGAACCGAGAAATTTGTCGAAACGACTGCAGACACTGGTACTGAGCTCAGAGCTGGACTGAGCTTCACGATCGCGGTCGGCCAAAACGCTTTTTGGCTGACATTCCAATTCACCTCCTCATATTCGCGGCCATCCGTCCCTTACGCGGCGGTCTACCGTCTACCGCATTTTCTTTCCGCAATGAAGGCTTGCCAGAGCTTTTCTGGAGCTTTCCAGCCTTTGTCAGATTACTCATGTCATCGGGATTCCATGGGGAAAAGGGTCGTCTATTAGCATCATCCCAAAGTGATCCGTATAAACATCTGTGAGAAAATACCCAGCTCTACGTCAAGTATACGCGTAACAGTACATAGCACTCTGGCCCAAGAGCGGAGTATGGATAGGGAATGTCAGAAAAGGGGAAATTGTGGAGCAGATGCGCGAACAAAATAGAGATGAGTACTGACAGCGGGGAGATATATGGAAGTAAGAGATTACAGAAAGATGGACCAAGCAAAGCAAGCGCAACAGACATAGAGCGAATAACGGTATAATTATAGATGCCAGGGTCATAAGGCCGGTAATGATGCTGAGGCCTCTAGCTCAATTAGCGTCGATTTTATGCTGCGCCAGAGTAGTATCTCCAAGCGAAGTAAGCACCCAAGAGACCGAGGGGCACGAAGTACATCATGCTACAGAGGAAGAGTAGTGTGAACCGAGCGCTCAGAAGCGGGGAAGGGTAACTGTGCGTACTTGGATCCCTGCTCAACAGCCTCAGCCATCCGTGTAGCTTGTCCAGCGGCAGTAGCGGATTTGATTTCAAGGCCCTGTAAGTGGAGCGTCAATGACATTAACAAAAAAAAATTGGTGTATGTATACTTACGCTCTTCTGGTCGAAATCACCTACAAGCATGTCGGGGAGAAGGGCACGAGCCTCGTCAGAGTGACCGACGTCCTCAAAGGCTTCTGTGGCATCTTGGCCTGTACGTAGGAAGGATAGATAAGTAAATAATAAGGGAATTATAGCTAAACCGGTCAGCACACACCAGACTCGGCCATGATGACTTCGTCTCCTCCAGGATGCTAATGAACATGAGTGTAAGCACTAGCGAGGGTTCTCCATGTTATTCTGCGTATACCTCATCAATGAATTTTGAGACGTCGTAGACTGGTGAATGCAGCGAAAGTTGAGCATCAGACAAAAAGGCGACATATGATTGGCTTTCAACAAGATACCGTACCTTTGCCGCTTATGAGGAGCCAAATATCGGATTTTGTCTTGTGGGCCTTGAGCTCCTCGTATGTGACGACCTTAGACATCCTAAATGAAAGGGAGGATATACAGAAGAATGATTTGGGGTTGAGAACTAAGAGCAAAAGATAGAGTCAATTATCGACTGACTTTTATACAAGTAACACTTTCCCACGAGCACACCTACGTATACATGCATTCAAAGCCCATGGGCCATCGCGTCCGCTGTATTCGCATCGAGTGTAGAAGGGATCTGAGTAAACGGGTAACACTGAACAGGGTTTATTTAAGGGTATACTACAAGTACAGGTATATCTACAGTATCATGTCTGTTTGATTTAGTACTCGAATAGCCATGAAACAGCCCAAAAAAATTAGCTGGCCATTCAAGCGTGGACCAAACACGTTTTCTTCTTCCACATACTAGTAGAGGTAACGAAGGCACAGTAAGCCGTGTTCCTAGGCATGAGCAAGTGGTAAATCAATTAATGAAAAAGACCTGAGCTTGAAGCTTTGAAAATTTGAAGTTGTATTCTCTTGAGTTGACGCTGGAGCGTTGAAAGTCGACAGACTCGGAAATTTCTCTTTATAGCAACTGAAAGTTTTTTAAACTCCGAAATAAACAAGAGCAAACAAACGCTGTGGCTGATCTGATTCTGCCAACAGCATCGCAAAGCCCAAGGTCATCTCAATTTCCTCTCTTTTCTCGTCACTGCCATGGGCGACGAGTACTCCGACATCTTGGGCGGCGACACTCTACCCATTAGGCGCAATACTGGGTCCGGCCAGTGGTCCGGTCTCTCTTTCACCATCAAGTCTACCTTTACCCTCGCTCTTTTATTAGTTGCCTATGTTCTTTTCAGTCGAGCTTGGGAGCACGTTTTGAAATGGCGCGAAAAGTCTTACAAACTGTACGTTCTAACTCTTTTCGAGCCCGACTGTCTCTCACTGGATATCCCTAGCTCCTTGCGAAGGAGACACGGAATTCCAGACAATGACCATCGTCCGTTCAATGTCGCATATGCTGCTGTACAACGAGCTCGAGAGCAGCGGGAAAAGGAGAACGCGAGGATACGTCGTGCTGACCGGGTTGTTCCCTCGTCTCAACAACCACCGCAGGAACGGGCCCGGTACCGCCCTGGTATGTCATCTTACGCGTCTCACGTCAATGCTCCTCGTTCTGATGTGATCACTTCATGATAGGCTCTCAACGCAATGCTGACATTTCTAGACCTAATGTGCCTGCTGGAGGTCTGCCTGGGCGATTCACTCCTGCGTCTGTGGACAGTTACGCTGCAAGTACCAGTTCTAGTAATCTTTTAACTCAGTACGTCTAGATCTATTCAAGCGCGTGGTGGACTTAACACGTAACTACAGACCAACTCACTCTAATTCCAACAGAGTCACTTTCGCCGATGGCTACAACACCAGTGCATCGCCCCTCGACACCCACGCCGAACTCGTCGGATCTCCAAAGCGATCTGGGCGTAAGAGCCTGGGTATTCTAAAAAGTAGCGACGATCGAAGGAAGCGTGAGCGAGGCTTCGATGACTATGGCGAGGATGGTGACATTGCCAAAAAGACGCGCCTTGAGGGAGATGAACTTATTGATGGCGATGAGGAGGCTGCATGGCAAGATTCCCACCTTTCGCAGTCGGCTGCGAGAGGGTCTAAACGTGGGCTAGGGGATGAAGAGGAGAGAACGAGGGAGAAGAGACCTCGTAAGGTGTCTGCTGACAAGTCAGTCCCTCTCGATGAGGATATGGAGGTGGATGATGAGGGTGAGGACCAGATCTCGGACTTACGATCTATCTCGAGGGGTAAGAAACGAGATCGTGCTGAAGCCGGATCGTCCTTTGGCGGTGAAGAAGAGGAGGAAGAGGAGGAACGCGAAGTCGAAGATGATGAAAAATCATCACGGCGACGAAAAAGACGAAACAAGAGGAGGTCAGATGCTGGTCTATCTACTCGTGGTAGGAAGCGTGATAGGGATATCGAGGACGAAACGGGCGAGAGTGATGATGAAACGGGCGCCGTTTCTCTCCAAATAGCCCGGAAAAAGAGAGGAAAGAAGAACAATAAACGCCAGGAGGAGGAGGAGAAGCTCAGTGATGTTTCAATGGAAGATTCCTCGGTTGTCAGCTCCAAGGGCCGGAAGATAGGTGAAGAATGGACGAGCAATGGTGTATGTTACAAAATTGGCCCTAATGGGCAACGGCTTCGTCTTGAGTTGGTCAAGAAAGCCAGACAAAAGTTCATTATGGCAAGTGTCTTCATTTTGGTTTTGCTAGTTCAGATTTATCCTTACCACAGTTGTATAGCCCTTAGATTCTGTCCATCCAGATCGCAAAGCCAACATGGAGGTTTACATCGAGGCATGGCTGACAGAAGAAGAGTACAGAGACGCGAAGGCTCAACAGCTCCTGTCATGGCAGGAGTCTCCCAAGGCTTCCACGGAACCGGAAACGCCTCCAGTGACCACACCCGTATGTATACTCTCCGTTCTAAAGACTATGTACCCGTCAATGGCTGACGTGCATATCCTACTTAGAAATCTACATCACCCCCTGCTCGTACCGGTAAACACTTGCTATGGGAATCTACCTCGACCCCTCCAATACATCGTCAAGATAATCCTTTCGAGAATCCTCCCAAACCGTCAGTGTCTCAAGACGCCTTCCACCGATCCATAGTCACGAATGTCGGTCTGAATATCAATCCGTTCCCCTCGCGCCGCATTGCATCGGCCGTTCGTATTCCGCCCAATGGCAATCCCCTATACAACAGTGTAACATCGTCCTCTCCAGGACTTGCTGACAGCACGAACAGTCTGAATAGTCCCAGGACATACAGGCAGTATTCTAAATGGGAGAAACAGGATCTGGAAGCCAAAGCAATGATGCGGATGCGCGAGGCAAATCGCAAGAAAGAAGAGGAGAAGGAAAAGAAAGAGAGGGAAGAGAGGGAAAAGAAGGAGAAAGAGAGGCTAGCATTAGCGCCGCCGGAACCGCCGACGATACCGAAGATTGTGTTAACTAAAGCCGCAGAGGAGAAATCGGACGCTCCCAAGCCTACAGGGTTCTCGTTCCCTCCTGCTTCGAGTGCTCCTACCTCGGCAACGCCTGCAGCTGGAAGTGGAGAAAATAAGGCTGAACCACCTAAACCCTCAGCATCTTCGACCCCAGGATTCTCATTCGCCAAACCTGCAACATCTACACCTACTTTGAGCACCCCCGCCCCTTCTTCTGCTCCTGCTTCTTCTGCCCCTGCTCCTTCTGCAGCTCCCTTCACCTCTCCCTTCTCGTTTGCACCAGCAAGCGCCGCAACGGCCAAACCGCAGGAAAAACCAAAGTCATCCCTCGGTCTCGGCTTCCCTTCCACGCCATCTGCACCTTCATCTGCACCTGCTGCTCCTACTTCTGGCAGTGATACAGCCAACAATGCCTCTTCTGCACCACCCAAGTTCAGCTTCGGAGTACCTCCAAAAGCTGGTGGTTCTTCCGAGCCGAATACAGCTGGTGCATCCACTAGTACTAGTAACCCATTACTGTCGCGCATGGCGGGTGCTGCACCTCCTGCACAGGGCCCTGCTCCTGCTTCCACTTCTACAACATCCACCCCATCGGCATTTTCGTTCGCTCCTACTGCTGCTTCACCTCAACCTACCGCCCCATCACCATCGCCTTTTGGCGCTCCTGCCGCGTCCCAGAGTCAGTCATCTCAACAACCACTGGGGACTGCGCCTCCGAAATTCAACTTTGGTATCAACAATAAGGCACCCATCTCAGGAACTACCACTACGCCTGCGGCTGCAGCTGCGACGTCCTCTTCGTTGAGTGGCGCCCTCAACCCTTCTGTTCCTGGGACATCCACATCTTCATCTTCTTCAGAGGCGCCCAAAGCTTCTGCATTCAGTTTCGCGAATCCTAATGCAAAACCGGAAGAGAGTTCTGCGGGTGCGTCAGGGCCAGGTACAGCTACTACGGCTCCCAAGTTTAGCTTCGGTGTGCCTGCGCCTGGTGGTTCTACCACTCCAGGCACAGCAGCTGGAAGCGAGACGACTGCTAAGCCTGGGATAAGCATCTTTGGAGCTGCGGCTTCGATGGCACCTGGGGCTGCTGCACCGACGACGTCGACGGCTTCGCCGTTCGGTGGGGCTTCGACGACAGGAAACAGTATCTTTGGTGCGGGTGCGAATGCGTCGAAAGATGCTGCTAAGAGCGGCCCGGCTGCCACCAACAACATTTTCGGAAGTACGGGAGCTGGTACCACTGGTGTCAATGCGTCTCCTTTTGGTGGTGCGGGATCTGGGAATGTGTTTGGGGCGAAGCCAGCGATGGGTTCTTCAAACGCATCGTCACCCTTTGGTGCCCCATCAGGTACAACGGGTACGGGTGGTGCATTCTCGTTTGGGGCTAAGCCACAGACGGAAACACCTGCCCCCGCGTCGGGCTCTGGTGAGAATAAGCCTACTTTTCCATTTGGCAATCCGAGTTCGATGCCTGCTACTACTGGCGGCGCTGCGAGTTCAAGTTCTTCGCCTTTCGGTGCATTTGGAGGTGGGATGAACTCTTTTGGTGCTGCTGCCAAAGCTGGGGAATCCAAACCATCAGGGTTCTCGTTTGGGCAGAGCACGCCTGCTGCTTCAAGTTCTACGCCTAGTTCGGAGGCTCCAAAGACTGGCTTCGCGTTTGGTACATCTCCAGCTGCGCCTTCTACACCTGGCGCACAGACATCATCGTCATCAGCAGGAACGACAAAATCGGCGTTCTCGTTCCCAAATACGAGTACGACGCCTGCTGGGACTCCAAGTTCCGGGGCTGCCCCGGGAGGTTTTTCGTTTGGAGCTTCGCCAGCTACTGGATCCGGTGGTGGAGGGCTCTTTAAACTTGGAGGGAACACGATGACGTCTGGTGCTGCACCGGTATTTGGTGCGCCTAGTACGGGACCGGGGGCATCCTCGTCACCTTTTGGTGGATTCGGTAGTACCGGGACGGGAACATCGACGGGTTCACCCTTTTCGTTCGGAAGTAAACCTGCCGAGCAGTCGAAGTAAATTCCTGCTGGGGTAGTTTTGGTTGAGGTTTTTTTCTCTCGCTGTGGTATATATACATACTTTCTTAGTCTTAGTTTTACTTAGCATTGTTACACCGTCCTCTCACGTTTGCTTTGACTCAGACGACTTTGTACGCAATAGCATATGCATGGCATGGGTTTTTTACATGGTTTTTTTCCCCCTTCAATTTATATTCTTTGCTTGGACTCGGGATATCAGAAGGAATATAATGAGAATAGGATTCTCTTCCCCTGGCTATGGTTATATATTATACTGCAGTAATGTTATGTGGAGCAGCGTCTCGTGTAAGAAATAACATATCCAAGGAATGCAAATGTCGAATTTTGTGAGCATCAGCCAGCTCTGGGTCGAGTTGAGCTGTAAAGAAAGGATGAGCACGAACAGACGAACGCAATAAGGACACTTGGACACTCACCGCAAGCAGCTCAGCTTCTACCGACCCTTCTTGCCTTTCTTCTTCTGCTTGGACACATACAAACTAGGATCGACCAACTCTCCCTCAAGTTTCATCCCCTCTGTACCTCCCATCCAATCAACCCCCTCACCAGCCCCACCAATCCCTTCAAACCGTCTATTGAACTTGCCAAGACGACCCGTGGTATTCGCCTCGTCTTCAACGGCCTGCTCGTCAGCCCACATGAAGGTGTTCCACACGGGGTTGTTAGTCGTGTCGCGCGTGAGGCGGATGAGAGAGCGAGGAGAGGTAGTCCAGTGTGTGAAGGAGGTACCATCTGAGCGGATGACACGTTGAGGGAATTTGGGGACGACGGGGTTGGGGAGGACGGGTCCACGTCGTTTCCAGACGTGGGTACGGCCGTAGGGGGAGCTCGAGACGGACCTTATTTGGGTTTGAGTAACGAGTTTTAGTGGGTTTGCGGAGAGATGAGATGAGGATGCCCAGCGAAGGCAGGTTGGCGGTGGGCCCATCGTGGTATGCATCAGGAAAATTTACTGTCGCTGGTAAAGTCCGACACATATGATCGGCCGACATCACTCCGTCGTGACCTTACCAAATATAATAAAGAGTTAGCAGCCAATATCATATCGTCATAAGTATTATGCAAGGTTGTAGTATGTCTCAGTCTGTTAGATAGTTGGCAAGCAATGACCTTCCCTCTGCAGCCTGATGTAAACACGATAATGTACTGTAAGCCCGTTGGGCATATGATAACCACTTATATTCTATCAAACAGCCTGAAATAGATATGGTCATGACTTGCGACATTCATACTTGCTTGCAACTCATTCATCAGGAAAAATCGCTTGGTCCGGTAAAACCCGGTAGATCTGACCACTCAACTATCATCTAGTTGTGGGTCGGCCAGCCATTATCGACTGTAATCGTGCGATCATAAGCATTATAGAAGATTGCAACATGCTCAAGTGTAGAATGAACTCGGCAGTAAATGACAATAAGAATCGGGTAGCGTCTGATAGCTCACTACTTTAGCTCATTGCTCATCGTCCTAGTGTCTAAGTTTGAAGAATTGATACGAATTCGCTTCAACTATCCCGACTTCTTTCCAATACAAGTTGATTCATACGACAAATCAAGGGCCTTATTGTATCCTCCCAGACACGATCCCCACCCAGCTGAAATATCTCGCAATGCCTTCGATGGCCTGCAAGACTCGACATTCAGTATAACGCGGCTTCGAAAATTGAGTACTCACAATCAATGCAAACGTTTCTCGGCCGGTTCAAACATATCCTGTCCAGTTCCAAGTGAACCAAACGTTCTGAAGAACGAATTAGTTTTATGATTGAGAAGACAAAAGACGGCACTTACCAACTCGATGGCAGTATACAGCTGGTACGCCTTCGTACCAGAAATGTGTTTGAGTCAGGCATTGGCGATCCCACTCCAATCTTCGCCTATCCAGGTTACAGGTTCGTCCCACTTTGAACAACGCTCCATTCTCAGAACAATCCCCACTCCCATCGTCTATTCGGAAAGCGTAAATTATCCCCGGTTCGTCGGCTGGAGATATCGGTTTTCGTTGAGTAAGTTCCAGCTTCGTTAAGCCTGCGGAAGGTGGAGGTCAACTTGGTTTTCGTTTTCGTTCCTGCTTCCCTGCTACCTGAGTAGTTGGATGGAGACATGAAACAGACGAAAAAGCGGCGGGTAGACTTGAAAGAGTTCGAATGCTTGTTATTCAGGGCAGGAGCTGAGGGTAAGCTGAGTGCCGTGTACAAACGATGAATAATGGCCGATGCTTCTTACTTCCAGCTAACAAATGGCGTGTCGAAGAACTCGTCGAGCGAATTTGGCAGAGTTTGAGAAAGCCAAAGTTGAACAAAGCCCGAAATTTGGGGAGGTTGTGCTGAAAAGGTGTTCTGGCGTCAACGAGACAGATGCGGGAGTGAGAGTAAGCGGTGAATGTTTAAGCCAGCTTGGACTGGGGGTGCATTGAACCGCTCTTTGAACGATTGGAAAAGTGAAAGGTTATGGGAAGGACTGCAACGCGAATACGAGATGTGAAATGACACCCGGTATTCATTCCCCAAAATCCAACAAGAGATTTATTCTACTCTGGATCAACCCACTCAGTCTGTAATCCACCGACTTGCTGCTGGCTGTAATGACGACTCGGTGCTAAGAGGAGTCGAAGAAACCGGTATTGACATGGGAGGATTTTCGGTATAGCTCTTTTTCAGTGACTTCAGCATATCTCTCAGACCACTCATCCCAACCAACCGACTACTTCGCCCCTTCTTCGTTGGAGATATTCCACCACTGTGTATAGCAGAGCTTTCCTCCGAAGGCAATGTAATGGTACTGTTCATTGCCTCACCCCATCTCCAATCTCGGTTGACAGTCGCGCTGGCTTCTTCGGTAATGGGACCTCAGGATGTATCGATGACGAAAGAGGAATCCGGGTTGTTAAGCATCTCGCGGAGCAATAGCAACTGGCGTTGGCTGGGATCATGCTGCCCAGTGGAAGCACGCCATGCCGTGTTGGGTGGACTGGCTAAAGGGGGACCAGAGTGGTTTGCATTGTTTGAAGAACCGAGGACAAGTGTCGGAGGTTTTGACTGTTCTCCAGACAAAGTGATAACCCTCTCTCTACTTCTCTTGCCCTCCGTAATGGCTGGATAAGAACTTGTCCGTGCCCTGAACCTGTTGGTCCGGCTTCTAAAGATTTCCTCCATCCGAAGCAGACAAATGGGGCCGAAGATCTCGTCGGGGTTAATAGAACTCTGATTCTCTAATGCTTGACGCAGTATAGGAGACTGCGCCCAGTCAGGAGGATCAAATGTCTTGACTCGGTCCTCGTCTTCCGAGTCGGAGTATTCGCTGTTGATGTCGGGCAACTCGATGCTTTCACTGGGAATGGCAGGCTCGGATGGTTTAGCAGCATCAATTTGCGCCTTCGCTCGTGCCGCCATCCGGTTTTGAAGTAGCTGTGACGGCTGAGTCATATCATCGTCAATAGTAGGGGCTTTAGCGAGAGCTTTTGCCTTCGGTTTCGGCACGGGAACTTTGCTAGACGGGCCTGCTGATGATGCGAGAGTAGTACTTGAGTTCATAGATGGATTGGTCGTAGTAGATGAAGTCAGGCCAGTTGGCTTAACAGTTAGCTTAAAAGCGTTCTTTGATGGGAGGATGGGTTTCATAGTAGGTTTCTTGGTCTCAACTTTTCGCTTAGTAGCAACGTCCTCCTCCTGAATTCGACGCTGTTTAGCGAGAGCAAGAATTCAAAGTCAGTATGCTTACCTTCTTGTTTCCTGTGGCTGGTACCTTCAGAGGCCTCTTATCTGTGTACTCTTCGTTTGCGATGCTCTGCTTCTTCCTTCATTTTCTTCTCCTCTTCCATTTGTCGTGCTTTCTCTTCCTCAGCTTTTCTCTGTGATGCCTACTGTCGTCGATTCTCCATATTCTTCAGAACCGCTGCCTTCTTGTCCTTTTCCTCTTGTTGCTAAGGCGAGAGTTAGCGCTTTCAAATTACATGGAACTATTGGTACAAATACCTTCTTCGCAGCAGCGGCAGCCAGCTGTAGACTTTTCACTTCCGGCTTCCCTTTCTTGCTTGTCCCGAGGAAATTGCTCACCAGTTTCGTGGCTTGGCCAACAATGCCAACGTTCGAATGTGACGATGCGGTTGACATTTGGCTCTGACTTCTCGGGGGCTATAGTATGAATGCTTCAGTGACAAAGTCATAGCCCAGTTGCAAAGACAATTACCTCGACAAGACTGACAGTCAATTTAGTGAGATCGATACTAATATCAGCAGACGCGACCTCATCTTCCGACCCATCGGCTTCCATGTCGAGAGCTCCCGGTATTGTATTAGGACTCAGGCGATGCTGATCTTGACTAATAGGAACTGTCTGAGTGTCGGCTCGACTCTCTGCCTCTGGGAGCTCAACCTTCTGGCTCTGAGTAGGCGCACTGCTCCACGTAAGGCTATCTCCTTCAGTGAACGGAACATCGAACGTCCATTGGACACCTTCCCCTAGTTTCTCGTCTAATGGCCAGCTATCATCATCATCAAGTTGACTCAGATGTCCTTGAGGCTACGTTTGAGACTCGGTGTAATTTGTCTCTTGCGTGGAGGGTAGCCATGCAGGAGATTTCTGGCTATCAAAGATGCCATCCGAGCGGTCTGACTTGATACTCTCAAAAGTGGACTGCGCCGAGAGTGGGACTCCACGCTTCGGGGATGACACCGGCAAACGAGGCGAGAGACCTACAGACACGGGTGTTGGCTTTGAAAATACTATTGAAGGTGAAAGATTGAAGAAACCGTCTTTAGGTGTTGATTTCGCAGGGGGAGTAGGAGGCACAAAGACCGGCTGAGGTTTGTTGAAAACATTTCCAGAAGGAACGAAGATACTCGGCGCAGAGGAAGAGGAAGAGTCTTTGCTAGGTCGAGGCAAATTCTCCTCAGCTTGCGGAGGTACAAGCTGGAACACCTCTTTCTCTTTGCCTTTTCCTTCACGATCAATCTTGAGGTCGGAAACACTGAGTCGCCCTTGTGCTCTACTTTGTGTACCATCGGCAACGTTCTCGGTGGTAGTGGCGGACTGATATGTGGGTACAGCAGGTCCTAGGGCCCTTGTGAGGTCCTCCTCGTCTTTCTGGATCCGCTCTGCTACCTTTGCCTCTGCAAGAGCCTTAGCTTCTGCAAGCGCAGTTGCAGCAGCCGCACCTCCTAACGACTTGCCTATGCTCTTACCAAATCTAGCACCCAGCCCTTCAACAGTCTTTTTCAACTGATCCAGCATTCCTCTCTGTTCCTCGGGTTGTGCAGGCTCCGGCTGTTTAAACTTAGACGTTTCATCTGCAGAGTGTGCTGCCGCTTCTTCTCTGGGAGGTGCAGCCTTGAGAGGAGCAATATTGACGGACGTGCTTTTAGAAGCTTTGGCACCTCTCTCCTCGTCCTGGTGTCCCACGCCCGGAAACCCACTTCCCCCCAGCATTTCACCGCTTTTCCTCTTTATCGAAGAAGGTGCAACATAGGTTGTCGTGACATGACTGCTTCCGGACGTGCCTGCTTGCCTGATTTCTAAAGCTTTGACCTCTCTCGCTTTCATGAGCCATGAAGTACGTTTACCAACAGTGTTGCCAGGTGTTGTGGCTGTCAGTATACCAGCGCCAACGGAGGGATCCCGAGGAGCACGAATGGATTTACGGAGAGGTAGAGGTGCCGGTAATGTGGGGAATAAAGATCCAGAGCCATCCTGGGCGGCAGGTTGAGGAGAGGCTTCGTTATCTCGGAGAGGCATGTCAATATCTACGACAGACGTCGAGGCACTATGTTTCACCTGCCCGGTTACAAACTCGACAGGTGACCCTTTACTAGGGGCGAGTGTTCCCGAAAGGACCGGGGCTGTATCATTCTCGTTCATGACAGATTGAGGAGTAGCCAAAGAGCTTGTAGTCGGGTCTACCGGACCAGGCTCTTTAGAATCGGAACGCGACAATGAGGAATCCTCCATCACTACATCGGACGACTTGGCCTCACTAGGAAAATCATCTGTACTTGAAGTTACAGCGACTCGAGGCGATTCAAATGGGATCGAGTGGAATGTTGCTGTAGAGGAAGACATAGTCATATCGATATTGTGTGTTGAGGACACAACTTCATGTCCATACTGCGGGATACGAGGAGATTTCTCCTCTATATCTCCTAAAGATGGTTCATTTGTAGTAGAGTTCGGTATCGCTGAAGGCGGGGAAGGGGCTCGGAAGGATTTGAGAGATTTCTCCATTGGCTCGTCATCCTCCGCTATCATAGATAATTCCACTGGAAGGGGCGCGGAACTAACACCTGACTGAGGTTCTACGGCTGCGGTCTCAACGACCACAGTAGGTGGTTGACCAATAGCACTTGCGTCCTGATCCGCAGTCTCGGAGAATAAACTTGTATCTTTCGATGCTTTATGCTCTCGTGGGCCCGTGTTGACAGGTTGCAGTGGAGTGGTAGGTGGGCGAGATTGTTGTTGGTCGTCTTTGGCTTGCAGCAAAGCCTGATGGAAACTATTTATAGGGGCGGAATTCTCTTTCCCAGATTCATCCTGCTCCGAGGTCAATTGAGTTTCTACATACGAGATATAGACTACGTACCTCTAGCGAGACCAAATTCCTCAGTTTAGACGGAGAAGGATTAACCTTGGGTTTCCTCGAAACAGTCTTCTTACGGCCTGGCGTCTTGACCAAATCAATTAAAGCACTAATTTGTTGAGTCAGGACAGAAGAATACTAATATAAAGGGAAACGCACTCTTGCTTGGGCCTGGCGAGGATGCCATTGAGATAGTCGTCGAGGAAGAGCAAATGAATTGAAATCTGTTCTTGGAGAGACTGACGACCAGGATCGTTTGCCATGCTGAATCTAATGTCATTGCACCACTGAAGCACACCAGAGTGCGCCATGGCGAGAGTGTTGAAGACAAGGAGAATAGAATTCGAGTTGTTGAGTTCAAATTGAGGGACAAACAACTTGAAGTCGTCGCGTCAGGTCACGTGGTCGCTCCCAGCCGACGTTCCCGACACGTCCTCCCGAGACCTGGACGTCCAGCGACTCAATATGACGACCAGACTGAAATACTTAGTACTCCGTTTCAGGTTGCCTAGTGTGTTCACTCTTCAGCTTGCTCAGGACTCTTCTGTGACAATCCTGTCAGATTACAGGCCTTGGTCCTCCCAGAATAGATCTGACGTCAGTACATATGCTCAAGCTCGCAAGCTACTTCACCTCAACTCAACTTTCATCATGTCTACAAAACAATCTTCTTCAACCTCCTTGTCTTTGAAAGAATGGGCGCAATCTCGCTTGAATAGCTTATATCAAGTTCCTCCGTCTTCGGGTGAAAGTGATACGGACGCAGCTGGCGTTCATTTTCCTCTAGAATCAGTCTTCTCTTCAAACGCTCAGATCTTCGCGAACAACGAGCCCGTGTCGCTGGACGACTTCAAAAAGGAAATTACTCATACGTTCGGGTCTGTTAAGTCTAGTGTAGAATGGAAGGAATTCATGGAAATCCCATCGGATGCACATCAGCAGGTCGGTTATGACATGGATCACTGAGAGAGATGGGGCTAACGTTCGATGAAACCATTCATGCAGACTGGAATAGTTGCTGGTTTTCTAGTGGTGACGCGAACATTGAAGTTCAGAATCCGAGCTGCCCCTGCTCAAAACTACACATATATCACGTTGTCAGCCAAGTAAGCCTTGTGATCTTTAGGAACTTCCTGTCTCTTGAATTCTAATCGCAGGATTGAACGAGATCCAGCCGCCGCCGCCGATGAAAGTGAGGATACACGAAGGGTTGTTCATCTGTTCCACACATCTCTGAGCAAGGCGGCTCCAGTCCATCTGGCAAAGCCCACGGCCGACTAATGCGTCTTCGGCCGGTCACAATAATCAGGAAGACAATCTACATAGGAATCGTCCATATATTGGAGCAGTATGCACAGTTCTTGTCCCAAAGAAGCTGAGATTGGAGTAGTCATTTGATATGCAGAACAGATTCGGCAGTATTCAAAGAGTTTATCCTATTCCCGTGTACATATATAAGATACAAGTCTGAGAGCCAAAGGAAAAATTAGCAACAAAAGATAGTGTGTAGCTATGGGTACAGCTATTACGAGCACTAAGCCGAACCAAACGTATCCAGCGGTACGTACTGGGCATCAGAAAGCGCAGAGAAGTAGGAAAAGTGGTTTCAACGAATGACCAGCAGTGGGTGTGATATAATGGTTACAAGAGAGCGAGGAGAGCCATTTTAGTACAGAAATCCTCGGTGAACGAAGGGTTAAGAGTAATATGAGGATGAATTTGGAGGATCCTTAAACGAAGGATCGACAGGGGTGTCGCAGTAAGTTGACCACGGTCAACTTGTTGTAGGTAGACGATGTCATGCAGATAATGGCCACAGCAATGACCAGAGTAAGCACCTATACAGAAGCGGTGAGTATTGCGTAGAGCTGTAGATGCAGTTTGCCTTCCTTACCCTATATAGAATGCAGCACTACTCGAAAGGTTGAACGTTTATTCATGCAATCGTGCAAACGCTAGCTGATGCGTTGCCTGACCTTTCGTAATCGATGGTTTCGATCTCTGTCTCGTCAGACGAGGGCTGCGAGAATGAAGCGGTAGTGAAGGCCTCTTCAGAGGGATAGAGCGACAAGATGCTGGCGAAGAAATCCATTGCAGTAGGAGGTGGTAAATTGTTAAGTCTTCTTGTGAAGAGGAGTCGCGATCGCTTGACAAAGTACCCTCTCGGATGGATGCCTTTTATATTGCGCTGGAAGCCTAGTCGACTCAGCCATTAACAGTTACCTACACCCGACGCAATCAGCTTCGGCTTCCTGCAAACACAATAACCTTGACAGCGTGTAGAACGTGATGGCCAACAAGACAAAAGTCGTGTCAAGTTCCGCAAGGCGCTCTTATTGTTGACTACCCGGCGAAATACATCTCGGATCGAAAGAGGGGCACGCAAAATACGACGAATGCAGGTCCAACACCGATGAGAATTTACCCAATTAGTTCCCCTGAGACGAAGACAATAGCACAATAGACACGCAGATAGATAGGATGTTCCTGGCTTCCCTAATCCTAAGAAATATCGATATTTCTGGGAGACAATTGGCTGGAACCTGAACGAGAGTATGTTTGGCAAGGCATTTTCGGGTAGACTGTAGACTGAAGTACTGAGAGCAGCCTGACTGAGAGTCGACTGCCATCGCGCTCGATAAATCATTCACACCACGTGGCCACGTGGTATTCTCATTCCTGGATGGATCCGTCTGATTCACCGGGTCATTCAATGGCATTAATACGACAAGAAGTTCATTGATACTGCACGTCTGCCTTAGGACTTCTTGGATCTAATTCTTGAGGTTTACTGTTCGAGGCATAGCTAATGAATTTTTTTGCCTAGGCCTTTCGGAAACTATGGTATCACAACCTGCTCCTGTCTTCACTGTTCCTTCGGATGTTCTACCCCTCGGTCCATGCAGGATATTTTCTTACTCGATTACTGCAGAATTGAGGCGGCGTTGTAGTAAGGAGATCGTACGTATTAACATGCAAACCGACGCTGATCATGCAATGGAACTGATTATACGACGTGTCGCTGCAGGACCTGAAACCTTTTCAAACTAGCTGACAAGACAGGCAAACGAAGAACCGAAATTGCCCCGCTGATGGAGTCATTGGACGTTCTGACTCACGCAGTAAATCAAGGGAATTGCCAATCTAACTGTGCCTTGGCTTGCCTTAGTGGAATTCCACATCCACCTATTGTATAGTAACTCATAGCAAGACGTACTCACAGTTGCAGCCCTTCATTTTCAATCCAGACTATAGGATTCCGTGTCAACGTACTACTAACAAATGATAACCCTCGCGCCTTCTTCAACCGGTTTGGAAGGTTTGACTGGATCAGAGTAGTGCAGGAAGAGAGAAGCAAAAAGCTGGGAGATCTTCGCACGGATGATTGGGATGGATTTCAGACGAAAGTTGGACAAAAGCTCGAAATTTGAACGGGTATGGAATCTTGCATTAGGATACTGTATGGGTGGAACATTAATCATACTTTATCGTCTACAGACTTCAATATCATGTATTCTGTAGCTGCGCTAATACTACGCCGTATAATGTCAAAGCGAGTATATGCCGCGGCCGTATTACGGCGCTTGACATCGATTCAAACCCAGTCACTCCGCTGTCACTAGTACTTCTTATAGCGTTTCATGCATCTCCCAGTTCAAACCTTTTTCTTTTCCACTCCAGCATCATCTCTGTATAATTCTCTCGTCTCTGTTTATGTTATTAATTCTGGCGATCCCTCATACTCACGTTAGCTTGTAAATTATAGTGTTCCTTTGTGTAAGTGATTATTACTGAACTCGACGCATATCTGTATTGACTTTCTGCAATCAAAGATCGAATTATCATCCTCAATTGTGCTCGCATCTTTTCTGAGCGCCATGTTTTTCTCCTCCGAATTACTAACAAAAAGAGATAGCGGATTTGGCCTCCTCTGGTAAAGGATTCGCTCCTCATCATCTCTTGACCTGAATCGGATGCATCGCAAATTATCTTACCTCTATTCTTCTAGGCTTGCGGCCACGCTAGGCTCTAAGTCGACTTTCAAGAAACTGCCAAGAAGATCTGTTCTTACTGCTGATATATCACAATTATGTGATCTTATTGCTCAACCTGAGGAACCTCTTGCTTTGAGGTTGTCGAGCAATCTTATGGTTGGGGTAGTCCGGTATGAAGGTTTCTGCATTTATATCTGCGAGTAACCACGTTAATTTCTTCTCGCCTCGCTTCAGTGTGTACAAAGGTATAGTGATAGAGCATTTCTATTTCAATAATTTCGAACATACATGCGCGCAGTTAAACAAGAAATTTTTATGAACGACGTATCAACCTGTGTCATTTCTCTGAAGAAAGTTATACAAGATTTCCAAACTGCTGCCGCTATGGATATGACGCACCAAATGGCTCAACCAACTATCAGGTCAGTTCCCTTAATTTACGTTCAGCGCATTCTGACCACAACTTAACCAGGGCGTCTGCTTTGACTATCGCTATCGATCCAAAATCTAATTTCGTTATGGATTTTGATGCTCTCGTTACTGTATGCGTTCAAAGTGATGTCTTCACTGGGTAGACATGTATTCTAACATGACCTTCAGGATTGGGATGAGTTTCTGAGCATCAATGGTAAGTTTTGTTAAATAGCTGTGTACAAGGAACGGTTTAAACGCTATTACAGAGCCTTTGTCACGAGCCCAAGATGACCTCGATGGGGAAGAAGGCGATCCCACCTACGGACGTAACAAGCCAAAATCCCGGACTGAAAAGGCGCCCCCTTTGACCGAAGAAGTTCGAGCTGAGATGGTTACCTTAAAGGAGCATCATGATCACCTGTTCTCCAATTCCTTGGATCTTTCATTCCACGGGAGCAATGGCGGTGGTCTCGACATTTCTTCCTCACAGGCCGAGCCCATCTTTGACTTGGGCGTTGATTTTCTTGTCGGGTCTGATGGCCTGGGTCTTGACCTTGGTCTTGGTGATGACCTATTCAAAGAACTCGGAGAAGGCTGGGGATCGCCGACAAAGGATAATCAACCGTACGTACTTGTAGCCATAAAAATGGTGATGCTCTACTAAGCTCCCAACTGCACAATCGCAACAGAGATGCCATGGATGTTGATTTCGGTGTGCTACCAGAACCTGCTGTTGCGGAAGATATCGGATTCAGAGTAGATTCAGACTTCTTGCTTGGGGGCGATGACCTTGCAAACATGAGGGTCGGGCAAGAAAGTATTAATTCAGTGAGACTTGCGTCTGTCGGATCACTGGCTCCTACGCCGCTCAAGAGAAAGGTAAGGCTGTTCTAGGGTAAAATTATCTAMTCATAATCTCATAGCATTGACAGAAACCTAGTGGCAAAGAGAACCGTGCACCGGACTTGCAATCAAAAGCTACTTATCCATCGGGTCTTAGTCCTGCTGCTTCATTTTCACTCCAACTCTTGTCTCAAGACGAACCTATTCACGAGCCAGAGCCACTGGCTGACATTACCTCGAAGCATGAGAATCGAGTCAATCCAAGTATAAAGAAATCTCACAAACGTACACGCTTATTACTAGATGCTAGAACTGAACTCACCGACGATGAACTGAAAGTAAGTACTATTCTTTCATCTACAGTGTGTCTGACATCGACGCGAATACTTTAGATTGCGCGTGCCCAATACATGACTGAACAGACAAACCAAAGGCGTGAGCTCGAAAACAAGAAATTGGAAAAAGAGAGCGGAAAGATCGTGGAAGATCTGATTTGGGGCGTACCTACCGGAAGTGAGATGCATTGTTTTGTGAATTGTATATTGTTTAACTTTAACTATTTCTGTCGCTTTTATAGTCGAAGCTCCCGTTCTTATGGACTTTTGGCAGGAGAACTTCAAGGTGCAAGTAGAGGCTAGGACGGGTCTATTGCACCTCCACATTCCGGGTAGGATTTGCCTGAGCTTCAAACGTGCCTGTTTCGTTGACTTTTCGCTTCTAGAAGAGCGTCCTGCAAAGCGTAGAAGACTTCGCAAAGATCAGGACACCGAGAAGAATGTAGAGGGAGCCAACGAACAAGAACCCAGGTTCAATCTTGAGCCTCATGATTTTGGTGGTCACCTGGAAGACGATGTTGGTATGGGCCTTGGGGGTAAATCAAACTAGCTTCAAATTGAGTAGCTACATCTCACCTCTTGCTGTTAGATGGGAATCAGCTTTTCGATAATATGGACTTTGAGCAAAACCGTCTACGCTCGTCTGAGGTCAGGACCTCTTGTCCTTCCCCCTGGACTAAACTCACCGTTATTGCAGGAGCCAGGTCAAGGACGACAGATGTCCAAGCCACCTTCCGTCGCAGGAAGCTTTGCCTTTGAGCTTGGATCCCAAGATCAGCATGCTGGGTCCCAACGAAGTTCCCTGTTTCCTTGGGACAATGCTGGCGTCGGGCCCTCCTCTAGTGTGGATGCGTTTGGGCCCGGAAGCGATCGAATCAGTGTCGACCGTGCTGAAATCAGGCTGCGAGGCAACTCTTTTAGCCGCAGGGAGAGTTCACTTGCTTTGAGTCAGGCTGGAAGTGGTACTGGCATTCGAGGTATTTCTCCCGGCGACTTCGGGAAAGGCTCCCAAGTTCTTGGGGAAGACTTCGTATTCGGCGAAGGTCAGATCAATGCCCTCGAGATTCATCGTCTACTCATGATTTATATCCAGTGGACGAGGCACCCGAGAACACGCAATTGGAGTCTCAAAGATCTGACCTAAACCTTGTGACCTTGGAACGAAATTCATTCAATTTCCTTGAGTAAGATTTCTCTACGTGTGTGAGTCCAAATATGAATGAATCTTCGGAAGATATGCGAAGATGCAACATCAAGCTATGCCGAGCGGTACGGAAAGTATCCCTTTCGACACCGTCGTTCCCAAAATGACGAGCACACGCCATGTCGCTGCTACGGCCTTTTATCATTGCCTGGGTTAGTTGCCATTCATTCACTGAGCGACTTTACTAAATGTTGGACTGGTAGTCTTGGCTACGAAAGACTTGCTTCGGGTAAAGCAGGTAGCGCCGTATGAAGCTATCTCAATCAATGTCATTTGAGCACGCCGGGTACCAAGATAGACGGGAAATTCTTTTTTTTTCTGATAAAGACATACATATGTATTCATACGTATTATTACACTCCCGATGGAGACGAAATCCGATGTGCTACATAGTGTCGCAGTGGGAATTGAACCCGGGCGCACCGAGGTCCAACTGGTGTAATTCTCGGGGTAAGTAGCGCGAATGATTGAGGGACAAGGATACAGCAGGACATGAATAAGTTTGCAAGAAATGAGTTGATAAATTTTAGAGAAGATGGGTACTGGTCCCTGGAAGCTGGAATTGACAGAGAAGCACAAGGGAAGCGAGCCTGAGGATGTTTACGATCGGACCACTTTCTTAGTTTATATCAAAGACTACGAGTGGGGACAAGGTAAAATGAGCTGATGTCTTGCTTCAACAAACTCCAGCGTCTTTATATTCGTTTATCCATACATCAGCTTCCCTTGATCCCCCGTACTCGTCCCCATTTTATCTCACATCGTACAATGTCGTCCCCCGCCGTCCTGGCTGCGAAAGCTGCTCTTGCCAACATCGATCTCTCTGGCTATGACCCCGAGCAATCCAAGTTGATGGATGAGAGATGTATCCTTGTGGACGAACAAGACAATGCTATTGGCGCAATGGATAAGAAAACCTGCAAGTCTATTCTCAATGCTTGTTCCCAACTACTTTCTGAACCATGTTTGACTATTGCAGGCCATCTAATGGAGAACATTAACAAGGGCCTATTACACAGAGCGTTTTCTGCGTTTGTCTTCCGACCGTCTGATGGCAAGCTCTTGCTTCAGAAGCGTGCTTCTGAGAAGATCACTTTTCCCGATATGTGGACAAACA
Source organism: Neonothopanus nambi (assembly GCA_003987895.1). Classification (NCBI taxonomy): domain Eukaryota; kingdom Fungi; phylum Basidiomycota; class Agaricomycetes; order Agaricales; family Omphalotaceae; genus Neonothopanus; species Neonothopanus nambi. The sequence continues at coordinate 33,842 of RCHF01000140.1, forward strand.
CTTGCTGCTCGCACCCATTAGATGACTTTGAGGAGGAGAAGGTGGAGAAAGATCAGCTTGGTGTTCGTGTGGCTGCTTCAAGGAAACTCGAGCATGAGCTCGGGATCCCACAATCACAGACACCCGTGGACCAATTCCAGTACCTCACCCGTATTCATTATCTCGCACCTTCGAATGGAATGTGGGGAGAGCATGAAGGTATGCACGCCCGTCCCGATGTTTTTAAGCTTTTCACAACGTAACTTCTCACGACAGTCGACTACATTCTGTTCATCACGAGCGATGTAACAGTCACTCCGAATTTGAACGAGATCAGCGACTACAAGTACGTCGATAAAGCAGAGCTACAGGCTATGTTTGAGAACTCAGGTGCGATCTTCTGTCTTCAAGAGGGAAGGCGGTTTGTTTGACTAGACATATAGGAAACTCCTTCACTCCCTGGTTCAAGCTCATCGCGCGAGACTTCTTGTTTGGCTGGTGGGATGAGCTCCTTCGTCGGAAAAACTCTGAAGGCAAGGTCGAAGCTAAAAGTCTTGCCGGTATTGTTGATGGCAGTAAAGTCGTGAAGATGGTTTAATCTGTTCTTCAGCTAGTATAGACAAGGGATATAGAGATATACATATAATGACAGCATAAGTGACAATTCACGAACCCAGAACTCAATACTAGAAGAATCATTGAATCGGTGCGCGCTCCGACCTAAATACAAGAAGTTCCTGCTTTGTGCCCAGGCCGAACCTACCCAGAGGGCCCTTTCGAGCCATAGGCAGTGAAGCTACAAGCTGGTATCCAAGGATCTCCAGGATTGAAAATACCTTTGCAAGAAAATATCCAGATGATATTTGAGTGCCTACATAACATATAACGTTCTCATTATACCACTTAACTTACGAGTCATGTTGAGCACATACCTCCATATATACGCTTCTTCAGCTCTATAACTCGGACTTCCGACATTCCTACTTGAACCATCTCATCGGTTGCGATAAGACCACTCAGGATAGAATGTAATCTCGTGGAGAAGGAGATGTTCACAGGAGGAGGAGCATCTATCAGACAAAATCGACCACTACTTGAAGAAAAGGAGGCAAGGAAGAATCGTGTAGAACACATGTCTGAAGCGTAAAACACCAGACGGGGCGACTATGTCAAAGTCTGTCAATCCAGGCAAACTCGGTCAAAAGCCATTGAACTCACTGAGGATCCGATATTGATAGAAGTGTAAAAGGAATATCCCTAGCGAAAGGAAATGAGCAATGAGCACATACAGAGACCATAATTGCGCACTCTTTCTTCAAATAACACGAAGAGTTTGACTAGCATTTTCCATGCCCTACGGAATAGTACTCAATCAAGGAGCACACAAAATATTACAGGGAATGCTAACCAGCATAAATGTGGACCAGCAAGACTCCACGGGGCATTCTTTAGCCTGACACGCCACCGGTAGTCCTTGAGCTCGTCCAGTTCAATCCCGTCAGGCCAGACACCGAAGATCTCCCTTCGAATTTCGTCCATTGCAGCACGAGGCAAATGCTCTATATGGATCTCATTGTGTCCATGAAACGATAAGAACATATGCACTGGCAAAAGTTTCTCTGTATTTAATGATTGCAACATAGCTTAATTGTGAGAAAACACACAGTACGAGTCTTCGCTCTGGCTCATCATGGGCCTCGAAGTCTGCTCGGATCGTTGTTTCTCCAGTTGATTCAATTGCGAAACTGGTACTTTGGGATTGGAAATGGCACGTCTTCTTTGAAGAGGCGCAGGTGTAGACGGTGTAGGTGCCTGGGTGCCACTTCGCCTTAAAGCAGATTTCATAGGGCGCCCTGACTTGGGAGGGAGTGTAGCAGCTCTACGCTGCTGCTGGTGCTGTGGTCTCGAGATCGATGAACCTGCTACGGGTGCAGCATGCATGGATGGTATAGTGCCAGTCGGAATGTAGGGAGTAGCCGCTGAGGGCCATAGTTGCGATTGTTGAGGATAAGGAGTATATCCATTGGCAGGACCTGCACCATCGTAAGGCTGCCCGTAATAATTTGTTGGGCCACCATATGTGTTCCAATAGTTCTGCTGCATAGCTAAAGGTAGAGAACGGTCGGATGTGGAAAAAGCAGAAAACACAAGAACATGAGGCCCGAGAAGCGCGCAACGTGCAGATGTGCCTTATTGAGACATATTCTCCAGGTTCTGCCCGGGCTTTGGAGAATTCAGAGATAAAAAGAATGAAGACGGAAACTCTTGGTGGTGGTACTGAATCAAGTTCCCTGTTGCATCTAAATCAGTGCCCCTCATCGTCAGCCATGTTGAGCTCGATTACAACCACGTGCTTATTACGTGTTCTAAATTACTCACCTTACCCGGATTCTCATCTTTGGCCGATTTTTTACAAGTTATAGTCTTCACTTTATAATACAACAATGGCCTCTACTTTTGTGAACTGGCTACGGTCTCCTGCTGCACGCGAGTACTTCTTCAGTATGTCAGAACTAGCTCATCGTATATTGTACATAGCTGATTTCATTCAATTTAGGTACACATTTTTGGGGACCAGTCAGTCATTAGGACCTGCGTTCTCATCCTCCACTTATCTCTCTGTTAGGTCGCAAATTGGGGTCTTCCTTTAGCCGCTCTTGCAGATTTGAGCAAGGATGAAGAAGTCATCTCGGGGACGATGACAACAGCTTTGATGTGTTACTCGTGCGTTCTACGTAGGCTATTGGACATATTTCAACTCTGACTCTTTTTTTTTCTTCAGAGTTGTTTTTTCGCGTTTTGGTTCGTGCTTTGCAGTATCTTCTATCTATATATGTTTGACGTCCTTCCAGCTTGGCGCGTGCAGCCTCGGAATTATCTGCTTCTTGCCTGCCACTCCACAAACGCCACGGCCCAGTCCGTCCAATTAGTGCGGTTCGTCAACTACTGGTATCAAGGTGGTCGAGAGAAGAAATTAGGCCTTACGGGCGCAGCAGAAGAAGCGAAGGATATCAAGGGCTCAGTCACCGAAGCTGTGAAAGCCGCTCGCGACGAGGCCAAGAACAGTTCAAAATAGATCATAAACGACTGCTGAAATACGTTTCTATCTTATTGTGGTTCTAGTGGTTAGACTGTCTACCAGAAGCCATCGTCATCACCGCCCTTCTTCTTTTTGCCTCCGCCCTGCGCAAGCGCTTGCCGTTGGTACATTTCCGCTATCTGAGAGTACTATTAGAGTTCGCTTTCAAAATTAAGTGGTTATTACTTGCTTGATCTGGTCCAGTCGCATCATCTGCACCCTTGTCGTCTCGAATACGTATGAACCGAGGAAACCTCAGGGATATTCCTCGTTCATCAACCTAGAGGACCAGGTTGGTTACAACATTCAAGATGGCTACCCATACACTCACCAGACCCTGTGCAGCCGTGTAGACCGGGCTCAAACTGAGGTCCGCTGTCAAGACCTCCCATACAACCTGGGGTTCAAACCAAACATCCGGTTTTGCGCCACCTATTTTGACGTCGCCTCGGGCTTTGCCGACTTCGAGCGGTTTCAGTACATCGTAGTGTGACTGAAGCATCTCTTCTGTGAACCCGGTTCCGATTTTGCAAATGGTTTGGTACTCCTCAGCATCAGCATCATAACAAGCAAGAAGGAATGCGCCATAGACATTCGTCCTTTTACCCTTGCCATAATATCCACCTACCACCACAAGGTCCAGAGAGTCGCCGACTCCAGCCAAGTAGTCCTTTTTAAGCTAATTCATCCGTCAGATAATGCCCCGATCACTGTTCTAATGAAAAGAAAACCTTACCTTGAGCCAGTTGACACTTCTCCGACTGGGCTCGTAGTAACTAGCGTCACTCTCGAGCATTTTGACCATGAGACCTTCACATCCGTCTTTCACACTTTCCTCTAGGAAAGTCTGGATTTCATCTATGGTTTCACTGTCTGAAGATTTTGCGAAGTCAAACTCCCCTGGAACAATGTCGAAGTGTTCTCGTAGGAGCTTGCGTCGTTCACTAAGGGGTCTGTGTAACAGTGGCTGCTAACATTAAATAAAACAGCACCTCTGGTCAAGGGAAATGAAGAAATACCTCGCCGTTCAGATACAGAAGGTCGAAAGCAAATAGACAAACTCGGACTTGAATATCTTCAACTTTGACATCTTTCCGCTTCCTTTTGCTGAGCTCCTGGAACGGCATCAATTTTTGTGTCGAACGATCAAAGGCCACGGCCTCTGCATCTAAAACGAACGAGGTCGTCGACTCCTTGATACACTAAATGAAGTGTAAATGAACAGAATGTGAGATCTGGAGAGATCAGCACAAACCTTCGGTAGTTGCTCGACAAGATCAGGATACTTCTTGCTCATGTCTTCCGAATTTCGACTGAAGACGCTGACGGTGCCGTCAGGCAGTTTATGTACCTATGGCCAACTACGTGAGGATCGTATCCTTATAGTCTTGGTCAAGTGTCGACTGACCTGAGCACGCTCCCCGTCATACTTGTACTCACAAGTAAAGCGTTTGTTCTCGAATCTGTCGAGGACCTCTCCGATGGCCTTTGTTGGCTTAGCCAACATGGGCTTCAATGGAACCCCAGGAGTAAGCTTGCAGTGCTCCCGAAGTCCATCTATACCGTGTTCCAGGAGCGCAGGTACGACCTGGTCATAGCTAGGTAACTCGCTAGAAAGCGGCGTAAATACTTGTTCAGTGCCAGACATTGTTAGCTACCTGTAAACAGATTTCATGATGTTAGCGCCCTCCTCTAATCGAGCAGCGAGCTTCTCGTTGCTCCATTTCTTGCCCACTGGTGAAGCTATGAGTATTGACACTCTGAGTACAGCAAGAGAATAGTATACCTTTCTCCTTTTCGGCAAGAACAGCGGCATGAGCGAGAGCGACAAGCACAGATCTCTCAGCGTTCCCTATCCGTAATTTACCTTCTAGACTACGGACGATATACTTTGCCTCAAAGTCCTGACAAGCTGCCAGCAGTTTGGTTATGATAGAAACCTTCTTGGCTTGAGACTGTAGGTAAGGGGTAGGGGTAAAGATCTTCACTTCTTTAACATGGAGAGGCGTACTTACCGAATGACCAGTACTCAGAGCTATATCCTTCAAATTTGAAAACACAAAGGAGACTGTCAGTGGCTTGGGCTTGAACAACGTCTTTTGACTGTTCTTGGAGTTCTGTGGTCGAATGTTGTCAATCACTACCAAGAAACAAAGAAAACGCGATTGCTACCATCGCCACTAAACCAAGATCTCCTTCTTTCTTGAGCTCAGCTCTAATCGTAGCAGAACTTCTCCCGGTAGATTCAGATATAGCCTTGATTAGTAGGCTTTCACCGATACCCAGTTCTATGCCAACATAATCAGGACTCAACTAGATTGAAAATCGGTCACAAATCGTATTATCTCGGACCGAGAAATGATACAAACGCGGTTGATGCAGAGATACACGGCTTGTAGGAGAGATTTGAAATCCTTCTTGGCACTCCGTTGTATGACAAGTAGAAGAAATGATGTTAATAGCGCGTTCTTCTCTAAACGTTTTGTTGTCGCCTCTATTAACGAGAAGGTCTTCGTGAGCGCAGCATAAGGGACACTAAATACAAACAGTGAGAAGCTTTTCGGGTTATTGATACTAGACTGCGTACGGGTCGCCGACTTTCCAACCGCCTTTTATGTCTACGTCATGTATTTTTGACAAGGCCACTAAAGCGCTGTGCAATCACGTTTCAGTGACTCGCGGCTAGCAGCGAAAAGTCGGAACCCCACCTTTTCGACGCTACGTTTGCATCGTTCGTCAGCGTTTCCTCCTCCTCCTCCTCTTCCTCTTCATCCGCCTCCACCTCCTCTTCACCTTCATCTGCACTGCCCGGAGAGGTTGCGGCCGCTTCGTGGTCGGAGATGGCTTTTGCATCTATTGCTTTGCCTTTACCCTTCGGAGACTGACGCAAGGATGATTTTGGAGATTGTGTACGAGGTTTAGAGGAAGAGGCCGTTGGTTCTGCTAAAAGTCAAGAGCTGAAACAACTCGTGTCGTGAAACCACACACCTGGTGTAGTGGTGTCCACCTCAGCTTCATCATCAGAGTCTACCACCCGCCGTTTCTTGTTCTTTGGAGGACGAGCTAAGGAAGCCATATTGTCAGTCCATTTCAGCGAAGTAGGAGTGTTTCAAGCGTACCTGCCTGTCCATCAACGAGTTTACGCTTCGAGCTTTCAGCTTCGAAGGACGCGTTACTCTCACAGTAATTTATGTGACGGATCAGGACTTACGCGCATCTTCGACCTGGTCAACTTCCATGTTATTCTCTTCTTTGGATTTCTCCTCAGCCTTCGCTTTCCCCTTCTCTTCCTCCTTGGACGCGTTCTTCTTGGTTGGCTTCTGGCCCCACATCTCTTTAAGACTGGATTGCTGGGGTGGAGCAGGTTTCACGGTCTTCGGCATTTCAAAGAATTTACCTGCGTTAAATTGTTGTAGTGTTTCTGTGGAGATTTAGGAAGCCGGAACGAACCAAGGGTCTGTTGTCTTCCCATTCGTGAGACGCGTTGCAGAATGACACGGGTGACAAACATGTGTACATAGCGCGCTCACACGAGCATATAGGATCTCAGCTTTGACCTTGATCGATGATCGGTGAAGCTTTGAAGCCTAAGGCCAAAGGCCTTGCTTGCATAGTATGTACTTATAATATAATGATCAGTGCACGTTGAGACTATATTTCGATCTTTCGGCAGAGAACGTCGATTAAATCATTAGGTAGCCCTTGAGCTGTTGGTAGTGTTTATATTTTCTTCATTTTTAACTTCTCAGTAATGATGTACTCGTACCTTCAATGCTTGTGAAGTTCTGCTTCTCTGCAGCGTGCAGAAAGATTAGAGTAAACCGATATCATAAACCCCTGCTCAAACACTCGGAGTCGAGAGACAAGTTGGCAAAATAATGCTATCGGCAAATGCCGAATGACTGTACAGTTGCACCGAAGTGGCTTCACAGACACCATCAACAACTGCAAACAAGTCCGAAATATTCGTAGGCCTAGGTCGTAGCCGTCCTCAACGCCCTCAACGCCCTCAAGACCAACATCATGGCTGAACAAGTACGTTTCACGTATGCTGGTACATGATGACCACTCTGACGTGTATAAACGCAGATCGAAAAAGCCTTCCAGAAGCAGCCACTTTTCCAAAACGCCAAAGTCAAGGGTGCGTAGGGAGCCTTACCTTGGAAGATGAATCGCTGATTTGGTATTTGTGAATTTGTGAATTTGTGGAAATAGGCGGTAAGAAGGTTTCGACCAGGGACAAGCGGTGGTACAAGGATGTTGGTCTGGGATTCAAAACTCCTTCCGAGGCAATCAATGGCACTTACATCGGTGTGTATATGCTGCAACTATTCGTCCTAGCATATCGCTAAATTATGATGCCTTTCAGACAAGAAGTGCCCCTTCACTGGTGAAGTCTCTATCCGTGGACGTATCCTTACCGGCAAGGTTGTGTCGACAAAAATGACTCGTACAATTATCATCCGGAGAGATTACCTCCACTACATTCCCAAATACAGTGCGTGTTACATGCTTTGCTTGCAGTACCATGCCTAACGTCTCTCTAGACCGTTACGAGAAGAGACACAAAAACTTGGCTGCTCACGTATCCCCTGCCTTCCGTGTCGAGGTTGGTGACACTGTGACAGTTGGTCAGTACACGAAACCCGGACATTTGCTGTATGGTGTGTCACTAATTTACTACATATGTTCAGGTCAATGCCGGCCACTGTCCAAGACTGTGCGTTTCAACGTGTTGCGGGTGAGCAAGAACAAGGCAGCTGCGAAAGCATTTGGCAAGTTCTAGATTGGTGTACTACCTTTGGAGCTACATGTCGTATATTTCTTTCTTTCCCGTAACTATGCTATGCACATAATGCACCCAATAAAACGCATGATTATGAGCACTTGGAAGGGGGAAAGCTGTGAGTTGCCATCTACTGCAGTGTGAGAATTGGTAAACAAGTGCCAAATAAGGGAATTATTGCGAGTGACTGCTGGAGCACCTTGTGCGCTGCTACTTGTTCGTCGCCGCCCTTTTCAACTTGCGACCACCTCGAATCCGTCATCCTGGCACCCACACTTCTCTCCGTATTCACCTCTCGCCTTTCGAAGGGGCGACCTTCGTCGCCTCAGCCGCCAGGCTCTCAGTCTCAAACCACCCCGTCGTCCAAGAAGTCGAAGAAAGGCAGTAAAGAGAAGGACAAGGATGTTTCAGAAGACCTAGTCTCGCCAGATAACGCTCCGGATGATTCGTCTGAGAGCACTCCTCACTCCAGTTCATCCAAAGTCTCAGGTGCTCTTCCCGCTGCCTCGGAACCTAAACTTATACCCAATGGAGCTCCTTCTTTAAACGTACCCGGTGTCACTGGTTCATCACTCTCCTCTTCAGCCAATGGTGCAGCAGGTTCATCCCATCCTAACAAGGGCTCTAACCCTCCTTCAAGCGAACCCTCATCGTCCTCTCACACCTCGTCATCCCCTTTACCGTCTCCGAAGGCCCTACCAACTCCAATTGATATCCCATCGACTCAGACAGCAATTATCTACAATTCCAATCCATTCAGTCCTGGGTCTTCTGCCAGCAATAATGCTCAGGCGGATAATGGTTTAAACGGTGCCGCTAAACCGAAAGCGCTCGATGTGGATGATATGATCCAAAGACTTTTGGACGTAGGGTATACTGGCAAAGTCAGTAAATCTCTCTGTCTCAAGAATAACGAGATTACTGCTATTTGTATGGCTGCTCGTGAAGTGTTCCTCAACCAACCCACGCTCGTGGAATTGTCACCGCCAGTAAAGATCGTTGGCGATGTACACGGCCAATATTCGGATCTCATTCGACTGTTTGAGATGTGTGGCTTTCCACCTGCTGCAAACTATCTCTTCCTCGGCGACTATGTCGACCGAGGTAAGCAGAGTCTTGAAACTATCCTACTTCTCCTTTGTTATAAAATCAAGTATCCGGAGAATTTTTTTCTCTTACGCGGCAACCACGAATGTGCCAACGTGACCAGAGGTGCATACCTAATCCTTCCATATCGTGAAGTCACTCAATGATCATTGTTTTTCAGTGTACGGCTTCTATGACGAGTGTAAACGACGATGTAATATCAAGATGTGGAAGACATTCATTGACGTTTTCAACTGCCTTCCTATCGCTGCTATAGTGGCGTCGAAGATATTCTGTGTCCATGGCGGCCTATCACCTTCTCTTCATTCTATGGAAGATATCAGACGAATACAGCGTCCCACTGACGTTCCCGACTTCGGTCTGTTGAACGATCTTTTGTGGTCAGATCCATCAGATACCGCTTTGGACTGGGAGGAAAACGAACGAGGTGTCAGCTACTGCTTCGGAAAAGGAATTATTAACGAGTTCCTCGTTCGATATGATATGGATTTGATTTGTCGGGCGCATATGGTGGTTGAAGATGGCTACGAATTTTGGAACGATAGAACACTAGTGACAGTGTTCAGTGCTCCGAATTACTGTGGTGGTGAGTTCTTCTGGCAGCTGACCCAGTACTGTCTAACACACTTTTAGAATTCGACAATTATGGCGCATGCATGAGGTAGGTGCACTTCTAAATGATACAATTGGACATCTATTAAATCTACTTCTCTTTCGCCAGTGTATCGGAAGACCTTTTATGTGCTTTTGAGTTGTTGAAACCCCTCGATGGTGCTGCATTACGGAAGGAAATGACGAAAGCAAAACGGAAAAGGTAAAGGCGCCCAATATCCGGACTACATTGAACCCCTCTAAGTCGTGTTTTTCCTTTCTATAGCGTAATGACAAACACGGCATAATATCTGCTGGTGCAGATTCAATTTTTACCATACCTTGTGGAGATATACGAGTATAGTAGCGCGCTGTTTTCTGGTGTACAAGGGGGGGTGGTAGGACTAAGTTTGTCCTCGATGCTCGAAACGCACTGAGCTAGCTTTGAGGTCCTCCAAGTTGATGGTTGTCTCGTCCAGTTATATTTTTTTCTGCCTCTGGCCTTGATTGCACTGCTTCAAGAACGTCCTACTTTCACTTTTTGTACACATACTGTTTCGCATTCTTTCTTATATTGGTGCAATTCTTCTCTTCCGCTCCAGGCCATCTCTCTTTCCTTGTGATGTTATCTATTGAACTTCAGGTCGCTCTCTACTATTTGTGTGTGCTATAATTATTTTCTTCGAAAATTTCTAGGGTTTCACTCCAATTGTTCAAACTGTTAGGCACAATCAATGAGCGATGTATCTTTGACAAGAACAGGATATTTTGGGTCGGGTCTAGTTGTACCATGCTTTAGCGTATCGACGTATCAGCAATCTCGCGATTGTTGCAGATAGCAATGCCCAGCTGAAAGCAATGCCCAGCCGAAAGCAATGCAAGAAGATGCAAGAGCGCTCCATTGGCAATAGACTCTAACCGAAGTAATGGTTGAGAATCAAGACACAGGAGTACTTGCGATTAACACAGCATGCTCGCCAATACCAGTCCTAAGTCAAGCTACGGGGCGCCGATATGAGACCTGAAAAGAGCATACTGCAGAAGATGTAGCAGAGACTGCTAGTTAGGGTGAAGGGGCACGATCGATGGTTTTATTCAACGACCGAACGGTGGTTGCAGTATATGCATCATGTGTATACACTACCGTTTAAAATAGAGACGAGATTATGCCTTCTGCGGCCTTGAGATAAAATAAAGAAGGACCGGCGGTGAGTCGGTGCAAAGAGTACAGAGCCTCTTAATGCTCGCCCTTGGTATCAGATATCTGATTAGAGAAGTACGGTATACCTATACACAGCATAACAATCAAATTATACTCATCTGAGCACATCGTATGCTAATATGCCAAAGGCGACTACAATAGTTGCAGAGCCAACCACACTCCAGATGGTTATAGTCTCGGTAGCTCCGAGCATTACATCCGAAAGGAACACCAGGACGATTGTCAACAACCCTCCGACTGACGTAACAATCGGACCCCACATCCCCAGAAGTATCTGATGGACAGCAATCAGCTGGTGTACATGGGTGTGCCATAGCTTCACGTACCATAAATCCAGCATTGAACAATGATCCACTTAAAGCAATACCTGCGATAGCAGCAGCAGTCTTGAGATTTGGAGGTAGCATAAATCGCTCGATGTCAAGGAAATGAAGAAGCGGAAGCGGAATCCAAAGGAGAGCAAATGTGCATGCTCCAATAGCGGAGGTCAGCAAATTGGAATGGAGTCCAAATGGAGGCGGGTAGACCGTATCCTCCGTAGGAAGTAAGTACGGATCTTCTTGAAGCGGTCCAGCGTCGCCGGATGGAGGCAGGGGTTCATATTGGCCTTCCGAAGCATGTTCGGGGTCAGACGCCAAAGCTGCATGTTTCTTATAGAAGACTTGGTAGCCAGCATAGCCCACAGATGCAATGAGAGTGAGTACGTCACCCACTAGAGGGGCGGAAGGTCGAATGAAGGACTTGGCAGAGGCAGAGTCCTCATTGGTAGGTGCAGAACTTCCACCATAGACCACAGCAAGGACACCCAACGTTGCAAGTATGACTGCTCCTAGCTTCCGAGATTCCCATTTCAGCCCAAAGACCTTGACAGAAAGTAGATATGCGAAGAACGCATTAGTGTTCCATATAGCTGGATATGAGACCTATGAGTACTATCTTCGCGATAAATTAGTGGAAAATTGGTGTACCAGTTACATCACTAACACTACAGGACGAATCAACCAATATTTCATACAATGTTAGGAGACAGTAGCGACTCACGATGCTAGGGTAATAGCTGCAAACCAGAGCAGCGCTGGTACGGTTATTCCAGCAGTAAGGGCGAGGATAAGGTATAGAAATCTAGATAGGGGAAACTTGTCGGATACAGAGGTTCTAGATGTGTCTAAAGATGTCAAATGTTGAATAATTGCTAGTCGTAATCCTTTTAGTAAGGCTAGTATCGAATACGAAGACGTGGAAGCAAGGTAGAGCAAGTGGCAAGGCAGCGAGATGATGAATGACGAGTGGACGACATAACTGGTGAGGTTATCTTTTAGCGAGTGAGAAATACCGAGAAAAAGGAATACGTACAACAAGAAAAAGGGCTGCCTATAGTCCAGGTTTGTCTGCACGTACTGATGGACAGAATAGATACGGATTCAATGATTATAAGAATGAGGACAGAGTTTGAGGCCCACCTGGGTAAGTTCACTCTCAGCAACGAAAGAAAGGAGAGTAACAGCAAAGATAGTTATTGCCAATGGACCACCCCAGGCAGACAAGAACATGCTGGGAGCGGTAATAAACGTGGATAGCGATTTGTTCGGTGAAAAGACTGAGACAGCACGAAGTACATGAATTGCCGTGTTACCCTATTCAGGAATGCCTTCCTAGCGGGTCACCCCTTCTTCACTTCTTCCACCAAAAATGTTTCGCGCTCTGCTAGCGTCCAGTCGACCGTTATTGACTCGTTTCGCTACACACTCTCGTCAGCTTCCAGCCCCTCATGTTCATCGACCGCAACTAGTAGATTCGGCGAGAGGGATGAAAGTACGCTCTTCAGTGAAGCTCATGTGCGACGGATGCAATGTGGTTAGGCGAAAGGGCAGGGTATATATTGTATGCTCCAAGAACCCCAAACACAAGCAGGTATGTGCACTACTAAGTTTGTCTTGCTAAAATGTACCTAAAAACCGTCTATAATGTCCAATAGCGGCAAGGCTGAAAATGTTCTTTTTTTTTGGCCCGTGGTATATGTATGAGTGGAAGAGGAGTACTTCACGGAGGACAGCTAGCCACACGGGAAAATATATGGTGAAGATGGGATGTGGACGGGAGTAGCAAAGGGACATGCTAAGGCTCACGGACCCAGAGTTGGAATTCGTACTGTACACCATTCTCTTCCTGAACGTCGTCCGGGACCTCGAATCCTACCCAATCACTCAGACCTTCAGTAGTCGCTCTCTTCCACCCGTTGTAGTCTTTTGCACCTAGCCATTCGCCTAGAAAATCCGGCATGAAAACGTCGCAGTGGTCAAACGGAGGCGAAATAATGCGTGTGAGCAGGATCCTGTCCACGAATGCAATTGGTGAAGAGGAAGGCAATGCTAAACTCTCGGAATACAGCATTGCGCCTCCAATGAGAAATATTCGATGAATGGGCTCTGCACTGTTGCGCAGATAAGCCGTGGCTGAAGCAAGATCGTGATGAAGATAGGCTGGCGTTGTGGATTGACCTCTGTACAACAAATGTTATCCGTATTCATGGACATAAGACTGGAAACTCACAAATCGTAGTTTGACTTGCGACTAACTACGATGTTTATCCTGTTGGGCAGCGGTCTGAACTTGACAGGGATGCTCTCCCATGTATTTCGACCCATGATCACCGCGTTCTTTGTTCCCTCTGGCGCATTGGAGGTAACTCGAGCAAAGTAGGCCATTTCCTTTGGCAACCGCCATGGAAGTCGGCCTTCTTGGCCTATGCCATTCGTTCTGGTGGCCGCGACGATGAGCGTCAACTTTGACATTGAACTTGAGACTTTTTTGGGCAATAGACACTGGTCGCGCGCAGCGGTAGAGCAAGATAACAAGAATTTGAAGCCACTTTTGCTTGATCACGATAAGCCATCGCTGAGCTTGTGACTCTCCTTCTCAAAAGACTCTGAATTCCAATTCCGGTGCGTCGTTAGGGACATATGATTGATTAAGATTTCAGTCCCCCGTTTTACAATGTATATATAAGATGCGACATTCGGTAATAACGACAGCAAAAACGAAGAAACAGCAATGTCAGATTCAGAAGCAAAAACAAACGTAGTCAATCAGTCCCATTTCTTCCATTCCTGGCCCTCTGGAGGCTTGACTTCGACTCGTCCTTTCTTGACCTCATCCCAATTCGTGCTCAGGGTTGTACCGCCACTTTCTGTATAGCTTTTAATCATCGCACGCTTTGTGTCGTCGTCTGCATCGGCAAAGATCTTTTGAAAGAATGGATTGACAGCGCTGTCGCCACCGACATTGGGATCCTCTTCAAGCGTCTTGTCTTTGTCCGAGGAGAGAATGCTAGTAGTTATACCTTCCCAATTCTTTCGTGGTCTAGAAGGGACAGCAGACGTAGACGAAGGGGGAGCAGTAGATTGCGCCAAAGCTAAAATGTAGCGAGGATTCGGGCATTAGGCAAGGCAAGGTCAATCGACAAAAAAACATACGATCCGGACTATCGCCAATGAGACCTCCCCATCTTCCTTGAGCAGCTTTAGCTAGGCGAATCTCCACCTTGACTTTCCCCACCGTGAAATCGCAAGCATCCGGGTTTATCTGGCCTTTGAGAGGTTCGAGAACAAGAGTCTTGTCTTGATGAGTATAAGTTACCTTTGTCCGTCGAAGTATTTAGCTTTACAGAAAAATGTGTGGCGGTTGAAAGAAGCTTACTTTTCTTGATTCAAACTTGACAGAGACCTGAGCTGGGTCGGCACCACGATCAAAGACGGATACGGTGGCGCGTTCATCGTTTTCATAGTATTCATGTCTATGAGAGCGTTATAAGTGCATGATGAGACAAAGAGCTAAACTAAATACCTAGGAGTGGCCATGACTTGAGACGTCTAAGGAGAGATTTAGCCGCCCATGCTGTAGGCAATAGCACAGTAGCATTCGAGTAAATTCGATGTGACGCGTGAACGTGTCTATCACGTGATGTGACAGATGTAACGTATTTCCTGTTTAGTCAACTATAACGCTTATAGTAGTACTGTATGTATCCAAGTCTTTTTATTCAAAAACAATGCAAATAAACGTCACTACTCCTAGTTCATCTCTCCTATCACAATGTCAGCTATTCCCAAGGCAGTTCTATACTATTATCCCTTGTCCGTCTGGTCCTCTGCAGGTCAGTCTCGATCTGGTCTCGATCCTTATCGCTTTCCCTCATTTCTGTCGACGACTTACATCCTCCAGTTCTTCTCGCGTTGTAAGCATCTTAAAGCTTCGTTGGACTATCCTTAATCTTTGAGCTACCAGAGAAGAGAAAGGTTATGGGGAGGATGAAGTAGATCTCAAGATCGTTGACCTCGGTGTGCAGTGTCCTTGGTGATTTCCATCAGCTTGTTCATCGCCTTTCCTGTAGCCAAAGGCGAGAACTTCGGACCCTCGTATCTTCGTTTGAATTCGAAAGGTAGATGAGTGCTTTTATCCTTCTGCGTTATCGTGGTACTGAGCATGACGTCACTCTCCAGCTACCGTGCCCACCCTCGTAGTCCCTCTCGAAAAGACGCTCTCTGAAGAAGTGGAAAGTCGGTACAAGCCCATCAACGAGAGCACTGTTAGTTTTCATTCCATACTTCTTCAACTGTGACCGATCACTGTATAGACGATCATTGAATTTCTCGATAAATCGCGCTCAGCCTCCTCCCGCACGAACACGACTTCCCATGCACCCGCTCCTTCGCTTGCTCCTGCGACAGTTGCCTTTTCTGCAATTTCCAAGGTCATTATCCAGGACCTCCTTCATTCCGAGAGCGTAAATCCCACAACTCTGGCATACATGAACGCCAGAGATGAAACTACCTTGCGGACTCACGCAGACTCGTTAATTTCGTTCCTGAAGGGGAAGCGCGAAGCCCTATCTCACTATCTTGCAGAGGCAGCCAGCGGAAGCATTCACGTATCCGACAAGGTGCAAGCGTTTTGGAAGATGAAGATGGAGGCTGCAGAGGTATTGCTTTCGGTCGCTCAGGAAGCCAACACCCCTAGCTCAGAGCTAGATGCGGATGCACAGGCGAGAAGGGCAAATTACTTGCAAAACGCAAAATCTACGTGGGAAGTGGATCTGGTCAAAGTTGTATCCCAATTGAACGATGAAATCATTGGTCCATACTGCCTCGGTACTGTCTTTCTTCTCCGTACGCCAGTTGGCTGTGCTGATGGTTTGGTCAGGAGAACAATTTTCTATTGCTGACGTTCATTTGGCCGCATGGTTGACAAACGTAGTATACTTATCAGGCGGAACGCTTTCGGACGACGGAAATACGGTTATATCAAAGCTTGAGAAGCATGTCGGTGCTGGACTGGCGCTCCCAAAGACGTTGCAGTCGGGGGAAGTATCTCGGGCAGATAACGGTGGAGTTGCAAGAAGTAAGCTTGCAGTGTTTTGGGATGCAATGAAGGAGAGACCAAGCTGGAAGAAGGTTTATGCGAATGGATTGCACTGAAGACTGTATGTCCGTATCCGTAGTAGTTAGCACATAATTGGAGATGAGTAAAATGTGTAAAGCGGTGAAGTCACGTGAAATGGTAGTGAAAATAGGATTCCCTCCAGTCTGCTTTACATACTTATCGGCACTTTGAAGCCTAACAAGATGACCAACTCTGTTGAGCTGGTCGACACTGGCGCTAGACGTCCCACTTCACCCCTTTCAGATGGCTACGACAGCTCATCGAGCACTGATTCCGCAGACACGGCTCCTTCTCATCGTCACTCACGTTCTACTCGCTTTCTTCTACCTCCACCCGCTCCTTCAGGTCGTTCTTCACTCTCTTCTACTCCAAATTCTTCTCCGAACCTTTCTCGTTCCCCTTCTCCCCTTCCTCAATTCCTTATTTCGAACCCTTTATTGTCCGGTGCTTCCGAGTCAGACAGTGAGCCTGCTCGTACTTTTTTCGCAGACAGAGACTCTTGGTGGCGGGAAGAGAACAGGAGATGGTGGCAACCTACACGCAGACGGCGTAAAAGAGACGGTCGAATATGGAGATTCGCGAAGAGATGGATGAGAAGGCTTGTACGACATCCACTCTTTCCGAGACAACCAATTACTATCGTATGTATACTCTTTTCTTCATTTGTTCTGCGTCTAATTACCGGCTGTTCAGGTCCTGTCTCTCATTCTCCTTTCTTTATTTGCCATCTCTCTCACTCTTTTACTCATGTATATCCTCAATCCTGACAAGGATCCACTCCCATGGCGCGCATATTGCTCCATGCCATACATGAATTCCCCTCCGGACGTACATGATCCATTATTATACAATGATCCTTACCGTAATTACTCTATAGACGCAATCACTCCACCTTTCCCCCACGACCTGCTCGATTCCCTCCCTCCTGCCGGTCTGTTCATTGGCGTGTTTTCTACCGACACTGCCTTTGAGCGACGAGCACTCGTACGTTCCACCTGGGCGTCGCATCCCCGAAGCAGAGATGGCGCTGGAGCAGGCGACGATGGCGCAGGCACTTCTCGGACCGTCGTCCGGTTCATCCTTGGTCAGCCTCAAAAAGGGTGGGAGAGGCGAATCCAGCTGGAGATGGAAGGTCTGTTCATCTATTTTGTATTTTTTTCCCTGCTGAGGTTCATGTTTCCCTGTGCAGAGTATCATGATATCGTCATACTCCCTATGATTGAAAATATGAATGACGGAAAGTCTCACACTTTCTTCTCCTGGGCTTCTATGAATGCCTGGGTACCGCCTGTCTATGTCAATTCTACAGTTCCCCCACCTTTCTATTCCTATTCAAATACATCCGCCCCACCTCCTCCACTTGCACTTCACGACCCGTTGCATGCATGGCAGGATCTATCTTCTGATAACCCCAGACCATGGGTCAGGCCAGATTTTGTGGTCAAAGTGGATGACGATGCTTTTCTTATGCTCGCTGAGCTCGAAGCCAGACTGAGGCTAGAATTGCACGCTAAACCTCCTCCTGAGTCTCAAAATCCGATTGGAACATCCTTGTTCCAAGTCCACCATCTGCAATCCCAGAACGCGTCCGGAGTCTCGTCAGGACGAAAGGGTATTGCAAGTGGCCCATATCGTCAGTTCGCTCAGACTCTACCTGTTAGTTCTCAAGACCAAGACCCTTTAATTTACTGGGGCTATCTTGTCACCAACCGGTTGCATCGTTTCATGGCCGGTGAACTTTATGCTCTTAGTTGGAGTCTTGTCGACTGGGTAGCTCGCGACCCGTCTGTAAAAGACATGACACATGGTGCAGAGGATAAACAGACAGCAAAATGGATGAAAATGCATCCTCAGGCAGAGCGGGTGCGGTGGGTCAGTGAGAGATGTTGGATATATGATCATCCAAGGGCAGGGACTGTGTAAGAGCATCCCTTTTTTTTCTGCTAGTTTTCATTCTCACCTTTCCGTTAATAGCTACGCACATGGCTTTTTATTTCCATCTGAAGTATCTCGTATCCAAAAGTATATGGCTTCAGCATTAAAACACCTTCGTAATCCTGGACTCTTATCTTCATCTTTGTCTCCTTCGAAAGATTCTGATTCACATACTCCTTCCTCTCCATCCCCCTCTCAGGCACACGCAACTGAGCTTGATCTCGTAGACTTCTTGACTCCGCTAGGTCCAACACCTTCA
Source organism: Neonothopanus nambi (assembly GCA_003987895.1). NCBI lineage: Eukaryota > Fungi > Basidiomycota > Agaricomycetes > Agaricales > Omphalotaceae > Neonothopanus > Neonothopanus nambi. Next base: position 52,239 of record RCHF01000140.1, read on the forward strand.
AACTGGGCATATTCTAGTGTGTCAACCTTCCACGTTCGCTACTCGCCTCCCGTTGCAGATTTGACCATCCCTCAAAGTCTCGAAGCCGTCGTTGAAGGAAGCGAGATGAGCTTACTGCGGCCCGAATCGTATGCCTCTTCTCCCAATGTCCCAAATAAACCGCATAGCGCGTTGACACCCTCTTCTGCTTGGGCTAACCGGGAAGGGCGTAACACACGGTACGAGGGGAAGCGTGTCGGCGGGACCATCGTGGTGCATTTCATCAAGAAGAATATGTGGTTTCTGGAGACAGCTCTCGCTTTGTTAGAGGGTGAAGATGTGACAGAGACTGAAATGCACAGGGAAGCAAGTGCATCAAGACCTGCCGGTCATAAAACCGTAGGATCCACCGAGCGATTGTCTTCCACGACATTTTCAGGAGCATCGAAACATCACCGACGTCGGTAGCGTAGTTTGGCTTGATTTGACATTTGACTGTTGTTTATTCTCTCGCCTTGTTTTCACACTGCTCTTTGACAGTTTTCGCTACTCTCGTTCTATTCCATTGACCCCAAGCATTTCTGTTTATTCTTATACATAACCACCCCCCGTGTCGTGTGAGAACCCCCCATACCTATCCGATCCGCTCGTATACCGTATCTTCCCCAACTGGAAATTCCAGCAGAGTTCTAAGCATCTGCATTGCATTCATTAAACCACCATCAGATTGTAGTTTTGTGTAGACATTACATTCATACAAACTCTTTCAACTAGTACATATTACATATCTTGATAAAGTCTTTATTGTATTTAACAACCGTTGCTCTTATTCATTTTGTTGGGATTCTTTCTATTCCATCCGGTGGTCATACTACTCTTCTGCCTGTGCTGAGCCAGGTTTCATAAGTCTTCCATGACGCTCGAGGGTGTGCAAGACTTTCAAAGCTGTCCTGATGTTGCTGTTGCCCTATGGAATACCGTTCCCGCAAGTCGGTTTCTGTGGCGGTAAGCAATCATAGTAGAAAGCCTAGGGTACTCGCGAGAGCGGCTCACGCAAAATCAGCCAACGTCGTCATCAGCCACATGTGTAACGCTCCATTTCATTCATGACTTCATGAATATACGTATAAATGACATAAGAAACCCGGAGAGTATGAGGAAAGTGTGTCCGCTGTTCAGTACATATAGCGGAACGAAGGGTTCGAGGGGCCTTCACTCAAAGTCTCAGTGGGAACATCACGAGCGGTCAACTTCACCCCCTGATCCCTGTTTCGTTTCCTATTCTCCCAGCGCATCCACAAACCAGTGCTAGATATCATTGTGTTAGCCATCGACGTATTTGGTCTGGACAGGACAAAGAACTTACCCAGCCACCATAATCAAGCACAAACCACCAAAAGCGGCTTATGAACAGCATGAGGGAGCAGTCATTGATAGATTTACAGGAAACATACCAGAAGTAGCCAGAGCTGGAACATACTTCGGCTCGTCTTGCGCCCGGAAAACGTTCGTGGAAATAAGGCCAGCCGCATTAGCGAGAGCAACTAAAAAGATTTGGTGTCCAGGACAGAACAAAAAGTCAAGAGTACAGTCACTTACCCATTACTGCAGTAACAACGGCTCGCCGCGACTCCTGAGGCGTGTTGTTGTTGTACCAGGTGGCGACCAAGACAGATGGTGCCGAGGCCTGTTCATGAATGGGTTAGATCCGTTCTCACATGTCGAGAAGGCTGCTACAATACTCACCCCCATCGTCAGCAAAAAGCAAGCAAAGTAAGCAACTCCACGATGGGCAATCGGATCAATGCTTCCGAGCACGATGAAACCAACCAAAGTGATAGCCAATGGTATACAGATGTGGATGGTCCGCTCTCGGAAGTAGTCAGATGAGAACGTCAGGACCAGCAATGCCACAGTCCCTAGATTCACATCAGTTTAGCCAAAAAGTCAATAGCTGTTAGCACCCACCGACTATATTCGGGGCAACAGTGAACAAGTTGGTTTTTACGGTCGAGTATCCGAGACTAGAGACAATTTGCGGCAGGAAATTGTTGACACTAGCCAGTGGGACACCAAGCGACAAGCTAATCATAGCCCAAACCCAATACAGCGGGTCTTTGAAGGGCCGGAACGCGTCGCGAATGCTCAGCTTTTCATTGATCTTTACCGAAGAGTCATCAAGGATGCGCGCGCGAGCAACAGCCTTCTCCTCTGCAGTAAGTATCCACCACGTCTCCGGGGAGCGGGGAAGCCAGAAAAACGCAAAGAGAGCAAAAGATACCGTGCCAGCACCTAGTCAACGGCTGACATGAGCGTGCAAGACTTGAAGTTCGGGCTTGATTTCGTACCTTCAATCCAAAACAGGTATTGCCATGAATGGTGCTTTGGGTTGTTGATATGGAAGACCCCGAAAGCAATGAGACCTGAAATGGGTGATAAGTATTTGTATTACTGACGGAGCATCAGTAGTCGGACCTGAAAATGCTCCTGCAATAGCGGCTGCAGCATAAAAGAGTCCGACACGGGAGGCTAGTTCACCACGCCTATAGAATGTCGAGAGATAGTAGACCTAATGGAATTGAATGATATTAGGAGGCGGCGAGAAATGACCGACTCACAACGCCGGGCAGCATGGCGCTTTCGAAAATGCCCAAGAACCATCGGATAGCAAAGATCTCTGGGTGACCATGAGGACTCCATTCTGCTAGTCTGGATCACGGACGACTTACGAGAGAAATTCTTTGCAATGCTGGTGAAGAGTGACCTGCAGGTTCACTAGTCAGACATGTGATCTTGGAGAATGACGGAACTATGTTAGTAGTACTGACATTGCTCCCTATGGCAGTGTCAGAAATCCAACTTGTGCAATTCAGTAGGTATACTCACGAATCCAACCATCATGATGGGCAAGACACGAGCGGCGGAGAACCTCTTCACGAAAAGAGAAATCGGTGTTCCGAAGCTGGAGATGACTTGAGAGTGAATCTAGCATTGCACAGTGCTTACGCTTACAGGCAGAAAGGAACCTAAAGGTGGATGAATGACGTGAAGAATCAACTTTAAACGAAGACTCACATAGAATATCATCACTAGAAGATAGTACTGTGCCATACTGTTAGCAGCAGAGTTACCCCGTACATGTATTACCAACCTGATCACCAACTAGACCAATATCCTATGAAAGCGGTGAGAAGAAACCCAGGAGGCAAAAGTAAAGGTTACCTTGTCCCATCCGTCAGTTTTAGCATTTGCGACGTTTCCCTTGTCAAGCGCGTTGCAAAGATACCTGGTTGGGCGTGAGGCGAGCTCTGTAAGTAACATGCATTACACTCACATGAAAGTCAAGGGCGGCAGAATGAGCCAGTCGCATTTGCGAAGTAGAGTGCGCTGAGCAACAGGATCAATGGTTCTTGAGCTGTTTTGTTCCAGTTCGGATTCATCTTTGGCTCTTGACGGAGACTTTGCAAGAGTATCGACTTGGAGAGCAGGGGTGTCAGTCTTCTCCATGACCGCGACACTGATGAATAGAAAAGACCTGTCTTTTTATCTATGCTCTAACCCATATGTAAACCCGGTCTCGTGAATACAAAGCCGTAGCTGGCGTTGAAGTACAAGATAAGAGTCGAGTTTCTATTGCTTACGTCAGCTTTACTGATTAGCCCGGACCGCCTGCCTCTGCTTGCCGACTGCCCATTTATCAGAGCGCATCTCTCTCTTCATCTCTAAAATGTCTGTCGAACGCATCAACAGCACAGAGAACTCTACCTTTACTCGTATCCTATGTATGTATCTTGTCATCCACAGAGCTCATTCAACTCACCCTCTGCACCAGCCCACGCCACCAAGGTTCCTGGCCTCATCTTTTTGAGTGGTCAGACTCCAGTGGACAAGGATGGCAAACTTGTCGAAGGCGGCATCCAAGAGCACACTGTAATTCATTCTCTTTCCAATCAACTCGATTGTGTGCTCATACTTTACAGGCTCAATGCCTCAAAAACCTCGGAAATGTCCTGACCGCCGCTGGTTCATCATGGGATAAAGTTGTCAAGGTCAACGTATACCTGAAAGACATGGACAACTTTTCTGCAATGAACGAAGTTTATGAAAAGGTAAGATTCTAGTCGTTCCCGCATGATACGTGAGTAAACCTCTGCACAGATGCTGCCCAGTCCTAAACCTGCAAGGACTTGCATTCAAGCGGGCAAGCTGCCAAACGACGTGGATGTGGAAATTGAGGCCATCGCTGCGTATTAGGTACATAATCTGTAAATCAAGTTTGAATCCAATTATCTTTGCATCCCCGCGGCCATGTTAAAGTAGATCGGATAGACACTTACATATCACTGATCGGCGGGCCGCTCAATACCGTCAACACATAAGGTTACAGCAGCCTGCTTTCTAGTCCACTGTCGCCAAGATGCAGCCTACTACAACCCCTTACGAGCTCATGATTCGTCCCTCCAAGTCTGCTTTGCAGGATAAGTTTGTCGGCAGACCTCTGGAAGGTCTCAGAACTCCTGCTATGATCATAGATCGTAGTGTCTTCGCCACCAATTGTGCCAGAATGCACTCCAAGGCTAAAGAATGGGGAGCCGGTTTCAGAGCTCATCTTAAAACCCACAAGGTACGATAAATTCAACGATAAAATTCGACTGCATATCAAGATTACTACTTCAGACAGTAGAAGGAGCACGCTTGCAACTCACGTCAAGTGCCGACAAGACTCATGCTGTCGTAGTGTCCACTCTCATGGAAGCCTGGGAGGTTGTACAAGGAGGTTTGACCAAGGACGGAACTGTCAAAGACGTCGGTTCATCCCAAGCTTTCATTGCCCAAAAAGCTAATCGGTATTCAGATTCTCTATGGTCTCCCCATCGCACCGAACAAGGTGGCCGATCTTTCCAAATTATGGGATGTCGTTGCAGGAGACGGAGCCATAGTGCGGGTCTTAATCGACCATCCTGATCAGATCAAGTACTTGGAGGAGTTTGAGCGTCAGCGGGAGAATCCACGAAAGTGGTCGGTTTTCGTCAAGGTTGATGGTGGTCAAAAGTATGCCTTGTATCCTCCTGCTCCTTCTTTCCTTTCTGACCAGACAACAAGGCGTGCTGGTGTCCCTCCACCGTCTGCTGCTTTTGGAACCCTTGTAACAGCCCTATTCACATCTCCCGCAATTTCTGTATATGGATTTTATGCACATGCAGGAAATTCCTACTCGTCGACATCCCTTGATCATGCCACATCATACCTATCTGAAGAAGTCGTATCAGTAAACACAGCAGCAGAGGAGGCGTTGAAGATCCTGACCGATACCTTGAAATTGGAACTACCCAGCCAACCGTTTGTTCTGTCTGTGGGGTCGACACCAACTGCTCATGCTGCCAGCGCCGAGGCAAGAGCCAAATTATCCGCACTACTCCATGGAAACCTAGAACTGCACGCAGGTAGGAGCTCTTCTTTTTCGTCCCTTGTAGACAGGACCTGAGGAGTCTTCAGGAAACTATCCCATGCTCGACTTGCAGCAGGAGCATACCAAGCTGATTGACCGGTCAAACGTTGCTCAGCGCGTACGAGTGACCGTCGCCTCTTATTACCCTGGGAGAGGACAAAACGGAACCGACGAAGCGCTGGTTGACGGAGGTGCTATTGCTTTCAGCAAGGACACAGGTCCGTCGGGAGGATTTGGAAGAGTTATTGGAACGAAGTGGCAGCTGGGGAGAATATCACAAGAGCACGGAACGCTGACGAGAACGAGCGAAGTTGGTGAAGACAAGCTGAAAGTAGGAGATGAAGTCGAAATAATTGGTCAACATGCTTGCTTGATTGCTGCTGCTTATCCTTGGTATTATATTGTTGATTCCACTGTTAAAGAAGGCAAAGAGATTGTTGACGTCTGGGTGCCATGGAAAGGTTGGTAGAAGTAATGAAATAAACTGGACATTTTCTGTAGAGGTCGCCTTGTATAATAGCTACGGTAAAAACTTGCGAACAAAGTGACGCCACCTAAGGTGAGTAAGAGCACGTGGTTCAACCACCCTCTTCGACTCACCGCCCTCGGTCGTCATCCTCTCACTTTCCTTCACTATGCCCATCAATGACTACGAGGCCGATGCCACAGAGTTAATTGAGACTTACGGTGTGCTTTGTTCTGTTCAGTTCTTGAAATTGAGCTCAAATACGAGGTTCTGCCCCACAGATTTTCTCATGAAATTCATTATCATTGGTTAGAGTTCCTCCTCCCAAATCTGCCACTTCAAGTGCTTAATGATCCGTGGAACCTCCTCCTTCAGGCGAAGCAGGAAGCGGGAAGTCTTGTTTGCTACACCATTTTACCCACAATTCTTGTCCGTGCTGCAACCATTAGCTATGTTTGCGGCGATTAATTCAATGCTTTCAGTCAAAGATCATTCACAACACACTATCGGAGTTGAATTCTCCAGTCGAACTATCAAGCTCGGAGAGAAACGGATTAAGCTACAGGTGCGTTTGCCTTGTTCACGCAAGACGTCACTCGCTAATCGGTTGAATTGCAGCTATGGGACACTGCAGGACAGGAACGCTTCCGGTTCGACTTTTTCAACCTCTTCCTAGCAATCTATATTTAGTTGAAAGAACACAGTTCTGTGACCCGCAGTTATTACCGTGGAGCAGCCGGAGCAATACTGGTTTACGACATATCCGAGTAAGCATAGAGGTTGATTCTCCGCATGCTCGAACTTTGCTTATCTTCTCAATAAGCCGAAATTCATTCGCAAATCTGGCTCGGTGGCTTGATGACGCTCGTGCTCTAGCAAGTCCGAATTTAGTAACAGTGCTAGTCGGAAACAAGTCGGACCGCGAAGAAGAACGCGAAGTAGAATGGGCTGAAGCAAGCAAATGGGCTGCTGAAAACGGTGGGTCACGTTGTCACCTTCATCGCGACGGTATTCATGCTCAATCACCTTCGCTAGCCGTCCATTTCCTCGAGGCGTCTTCGCTAACGGGTGATAACGTCGAAGCGCCTTTTATGTTGGCAGCCCGATCCATCTTATTATCGATAGAGTCTGGTGTGTTAGACCCCGAAAAAGCAGGGAGTGGCGTTAGTTATGGCGATAGAGCTCTACGAAGAGTGAACAGTTCCAGCCGGTTAAGCTTCGGCAGTTTGAGTGGGAGACCTAGACGAGGGAATGTAAAACTCAAGATGAAGAATTGGGTTCCCGGAGGCAAATGCTGCTAGTCGCTTGCATGACATACACTGTGCGTCTTGGCCCGGTTTCTCTTGCATTCCGCTCATGATCGGCCTAGGTTCATTATAATTATTACCACACATCTCCCGGTTAACATCCTTACCTTCTTCAATCCATACCCGACTACTCTGCTATACCAGTATACACTCACACTCCATTGTGTGCGTATATTCGCTCTGCCCAGGTTTTCCCATGCTCATGATATTTCCCAGCTCCACTCCTTCATATACACATTTCAGTTTTCATGTCTACAGACCTTATACCTTGGATAATTGTTGTTCAATCTACAGGATAATATGTATCAATTGATCTATACGCTACGAAGACGGTTTTTTTTGGGTACGAACATCGTGTAAGGCAAGTGCGATTCTTAGGAGCCATATGCGCATATCGCATCATTCGATGGTATCAGTGCGTGCGTTCACATGGATACTTGCCGGGAATGGTTGCTCTACTTAACCATTGAAGACACCAGCATATGTGCGACTCGGATAAAACGGCATTCGATGTTCTTGCGATGTTCGATGCGAAACCACGAGTGCTATCAAATGACTAAAAGCAGGTTTATCCATTTGCTACAGGATATTTCGAAGTTTCACCGCTCACATGGATTCGGTGACACGTATGCCTATAATCAAAGACTTTCAATCCATTCGTACTCCCCCACCCTTCTGGTCATGCTCAATTCCCGGGGTCTTTGAGGCGAAGGATGAACGCTAGTGTTTCGACTTTCTGTGAGTGCTTTCGCGCGCGCTCTTCTTCTGCTCTACGATGCTCGATGCTCGATGCTCGACGTGATCTGCGTCTGAAAAGGTACAGGCACCATCCACTTTCATAGATGGACACCTGTCCACCGCAGGGGCATGTCATTGGGCCGACGTAACTTCGAGCTTTCGTAAAGCTTCAACTGACCTATCTAACTCCCAGCATCGATATCTTCTTCGTTCATCCCGTCGAGCACGAACGTCTCGGTGAGTGCTGGTCGACGATCTTCTCTGCTATCTTTGTCTGACCACTCTCAACAGTCCTTGAACTCTGGTGCTGTCCACTCCGCGAGCATAGTTGCTGTTCCTTCGATTTCGTCAACGGTCCTAATCTCAAGTTCTGGTGCTGTCCAATCCGCGAGCGCGGTCTCTGCTGCTTCACTTTCGTCAACGATACTAGTCTCAAGCCCTGGTGCTGTCCTTTCCGCGAGCGCAATTGCTGTTCCTTCTTCGTCAACGATACCAGTCTCAAGCTCTAGTTCCACTGAAGAGTTGTCCTCGACTCAGATCGGCATTTCTTCATCTGCGACGATTATCAAAGTTTCTAGTAAAGTTTCGTTAGCTCACGCCGCCGTGGCTTCGCCAACTGGTTCCGTTAGCGTTGGTAGTATCTCCTCTGTACCATCGACTACCTCACAAGTATCTTCTACCTCCCAGTCAGCTTCTACGAGCTCCCTTTCGCCGACTACGTAAGTTGCTTCCGATTTCACAAAATGATTGTAAAACTCACCAGAGGAAATAGAATGAGCTCTACTAGTGACGCTCCCGCGAAAACCGATGCTGCGTCAGATCCGACGAGCACTGGCCCCTCTGCAGCCTCCGTATCTAGCAGTTCACCGAGTAGTGCGAGCACTCATCCTTCAAGTGAAGCTTCTTCGTCTTCTTCGTCAACTTCGTCGGTTGATGTGACCAACCAAGCTCCGGTTTCTACGACGCAGGCCTCTACTTCGGATTCGAGCAAGACAACGTCCGATTCAGCGAGTTCGAGCACTGAAAACTCTCCCAACCAGGCTACGTCAGGGTCGAAAGGAAGCGCTGGCACACCATCTCCGACTAGTACTCAGCAATCAGGAACGACTACTTCAGGTTCGCCCGTCAAATGCGGCGTCTATAAAACACTAGCGCTGACATTTTCATCGTAGTTATTGTTGTCACAAACTCGTCAAGCCGCTCTACAATGACAAGCACTATCACAGACAAACCTGATTCAACGTTCTCTACGCCTGTAGGAGGCGTGACTGTGACAAACTCTGCGAACGGTCAAAAGTCAGTGTCGTTCCCTGCGTTGGTCACAGTATTGAGCACATCGGAGGCTGCGGACGGGCAATTGCTCACATTCACCCATACCGTGGCGAATCCGACTGGTGTCGTTAGTGGTCAAAATATTAGTAATCACTCGTGAGTTGATCTGCCGTGTCCGAGATTCTTCAGGGTACTCAGTTCCTCGGAACGACTACATAGCTTTTTGCAAAATGAAGGTGCTGTCGCAGGAGTGTTCACGGCTGTCGGAATTGTTGCAACTGCTCTAGCCGTATGCATCTTCATGCTATGCAGAAGACGCCGCAGGCGGCATAACCGAAAACATCGATGGATCACGGATATTCAGCGAAGGCTTCCTGAACCTGATAATCCTTTCGAGGACCCTCGCCACGCTCCGGTCGTGCGTACCGTCGATTTAGGCAACCACGCTACTTATAATGCAACCCCGCCTGCTAGCGCACACCCATTGCTTGACGAAGAAAAAGCAGATCCTTTGACTGCAGGGCCTTCTACCAGCGCTGGTAGTCCTTTTGGCTACAGTCATGCACACAGGGCAAGCAACGCGAGAGAGGAGCACGAAATAGGATTAGCAGTGACCACCAATAGTCCACGATACCCGTCACGTCCTTCGCTAGCGCAGTCTAGTCCGTCAATCTACCCGCCGAGTCTCCCATCTGAGAGAGACGACGCGAGTTCAGTGTACGAAGATCTGAATTTGCATCACCCTGTGCTTGAGCCTCAGCAGGTTGGTCAGCATGGACAGAAACAGGCCGTTGCCACCACCCCCACCCCCACTGGGGAGGCTCCTACAAGCGACAGCAACTTGTTCAGCCCGATTGGAACCGGTACTGGGTACGGTCATAAGAGAGAGCTCACAGGCGGATCAATATCTCCGGTTCCACCGGCGCGTCCACCACGCTCCGTCTTGCGACAAGTGCCGCCGAAGGGTTTGAGTCTAGAGTTCAACTACAACCCTCTCACTCCACCGCCTTCTGTTTCATCCCATGGACACCCACCGTCGAACCCGCCCAGTCCGATAACTGGTATGCCTGCGGCAGCAGCAACGGATATGGAGAGGCAAGGGCCGATACTTGGTGGTGATTATGGGCATGGTGGTTATGAGACATCGTACGATAAACCTCCTTCGTCGTCAAAAGGCATAGAGGATATATTCTTACGACGGACATTGCTAGACGTAAGTCGGTTTTCCGTCTGTCTTTTGTTCCTAGACTAAATTCCATCCCAGATTCGTCCTCGACCTAGTCGCGATGATATGGACAAGTAGATCATTTGAGACGTGACGTGTAGGATACGAGACGGCCTGCATATGTAAATACTGTATTTTATCTCGTACACCACTTTAAGGTGCGCATGAATCTTGTAGTTTTACGCGAGTCCTCTTGAGGCAATATACAAAATATGATGATACATGACATATATAACCCACTCTTGAACTTCGATTCCAGTACAATGTGGCATACAAAACACTACTTATTTCGACTCGAGCACCTGTTCAGTACTTGTGACAAACCCGTAACTCTGCAACAGTTGATCAGACTATCGTAAAAGATGAGCAATAGGGGAGACACACATTCCCAGCGTTGTATATCACGTTCTCGAACCCACCCTCGGGTGAAGTGGTGGCGGTAGCGTCTTTGAGCATGATGCAGTCGTAGCCACGGTAATACGCGTCGATGAAAGTGCCTAGGACGCACTGGAGCGTGTAGAACGAGGTCACAAGTGTGGGTTAACGTTAGCGCTTATCGATCAAGGGATAGAAGGTCTGGTACAAGGAACAGGAACAGAAAACGATTGAAAGACAGAAGAAAGTGAGAATACAGCTACTGCGCGTGCGATTACCGCTCAAGAGGTGGCGATAGAGAAAGATCAAAGGTATGTAACAATGTTTGAAAAACGAAATCCCACCTGATCAGCATTCACACCGGCGAAAAAGAGCGTCGTAATCCCGTTCTCTTTGAGGAAATTGTCGAGGTGAGTCTGTTCCCATATCCCACTCATTCTATCAATCATCAATCAGTTCAAGTTTGCGTCGATTCATCTCTCACTCGACCACCCACCGATTCTTGTGAATCCAGAAATCCATTCCCTCTTCCTTCCCACGTTCGTATAGTTCCTGCAGCGGGCCATACAAATCGCTGTTTTTCTCCCCGCGCATGAGGAGCTTGCCAAAGTCTCCCGGGAGGTCGGACCCGAACCCTCCGCGCGGAGCTTGGGCGCGGTTATTGTGTTTCATGAACCCGCGGACGAGGGAGGGAGGGATAGTCTTGAGTTCGGTCGGGGTTAGTCCCCAGTTGCTGCGTTTGTCAATTCCAGTTTAGTTTAATACGGGAGAGGAGACGGTCACGTACACCCAAAGAATCTTGACGCCTTTCTTTCTGAAAAACGGTACAGATTTCATTAGAGGATCGACGCATGCTAGGCCTTTGGGATGTGCGCGGAGGTCTGGATGCAAAAAGAAGCTAGAGGTACTCAGTCAAAGGCAACAGGAGAGGTTTTCCGTTTGCTTTTTACTTTTGCATATCAATGACCACTACCGCACTCTTACTTGCGTCAATTCTTATCGTCCTATCTCCATCCACGGGCACGTCCAACTGTCCCGGGGAAGCTGAAGGAGGTTTTTTTTCACTATTGAGATCCTTGACATGTACAGACCGGGAAAGGTCGACAAGACCGGATGGGTATTCGACCCAAAAATTGTTAGATTCGGGATTACCGTACTCGATAGGGGAGGGGACGAGTGGACGGGTGCTTAGGATGGGAGTGTCGTGGATAGGATCAACTGTGGACATGCTATGATGACATTTGGGTAGGGCATATGAGTAGAGAATTTAAATACATGCAAGAAGAGATAACAGCGCGGGAAGCCGTTAGAGCCCGCGGATCACACGGGACGAAAATATACAACTAATCTTCACTGGAATCTCGAATGGGAGTGGTGCTCTGGTACCTGTTCCTCACAGCGCGGAGGATGACAGGCTGCCAACGAGCAAGAAAGGCATGTGTAGTAAACGACGACGACGAAGGAGAAGGGGAAGAAAATTCGGCATAGGCAGGAGGTGGAGCGGAAGATGGACCAGGGGTCAATTCTGGGTCGATAAGGATCCCCTCTCTGACACCTGTATTGGCTATCTGCCAAGCACCGCCAGCAACAGACCACCTTCCACCACCATGTTTGCTGAATCGCTTCCAAAGCCATATAAAGGGATATATGAGGAGAATGATTAAAAGAAATTTAAGCCACTTGTTGGAGAGGGCACGGGAGAGACGATTGTCTGGTCTAACATATATCTTGTCTGCACGAGATTCAAAGGAGACGTTGAGAGTGCCAGAGTAGAGAGCGTGTGGACCGAGAATGAGAGCACGGACAGAAGAAAGGATGCTGGCGCGGGTGATGCCATAGACAATCTGAGAGAGGAGGAAGTGAAGCATGAGTGAAATAGAATATGAGAGTACTTACCTTGTTATACTGGAACTCTTTCAAGTACTTCTTTGACGCACAGTACTCGTCTGCCCACTGGCGAAGAGACTTGACGGATCGAAGACTGGGCAGCTCTGGATTGATAGGCGCACGGTCGGCGATAAGAGACCAGATGGGAAGGCCTTGATCTGAGGCAGTTTGAGCAAGACGCTGGTAAGCTTTGCGTTCTTTCCTGGTAGCCTTTCTCCTCCTTGACTTGCCGGAGATGGGGTTATGGTCATCAAGTTCCTTGTACATGCGGCCTCGATAAGCAGGTTGGTCATCTGGGACGGTGTACTGGATGACTGGAGTGCGAATGTAGGGAGAAAGATCTAGGAGAAAGTCAAAGTCGGTGACATGCTCGGTGTATGTCTGTTCAGAGGTAGAGGATCGTCCCTGAGAGTCTGTCGAAGTTACGGTGCGGGTGCGATACTCTGTGTGGGTGCCGACGAGGTGCAGGTGAAGGACGGGTGGAATTTGGGAATTCTCAAGGAGAAAGCGATAGAGAGCTTCGCCGTCGTCATTGAGATGAGGATCATGGGAGACGATGTTGCCATCGACAGTGAACTGGACAGCACTATAGGGAGCAAAGGGAGGAGGAAGCTCGTCGTCAGTGAGTGTGTGCATATGTAAGGTGGCTGTGCTCATAATAATAATAATTAATTATTTTTGAGGGATTATAATGTCAGAGTGGATTTGACGACGAACCATGAGGAGATGCTCTCGACTCCACCACTAATTCCTCGTCAGTCTCTCTCAGGTATTTAATTCTCTTTCAAAAAAAGTTCTACTACTCATTTTCTCTCTTTTTTCTTTTGTCGCTCTTTCTGGTGAGTATTCGGTCTCAATTGCTTGCCGTTTTGTCCCTGAAGGCTGAAACTCGGATTTAGATTCCAGCCCCAACTTCAACTGGTCAGTCTTCGACCACCAGTCAGTCACAGTCAACGGCAACGGCAACAACAACGTCCACGGACTCCTCAACGACATCGACATCGACGACTACCAGCCAGTCATCGGTATCGACGACCACAAGCCAGTCATCGACATCGACGGCCACTACTAGCTCGATGTCGTCCTCCGACGCTTCTACCTTTCAGTCTCAGGAGAGCTCGCCTTCTGTGACCGATTCTTCAACGAGTACGACCACGACCACCTCTTCCACAACCACCTCTTCCTCTTCTTCTACATCCACCAGCTCGTCAACTTCCACTTCTTCGACCTCTACAACCTCCACCTCCACCTCCACTTCCACCACTACTTCCTCTACTTCAACTTCAACTTCAACTTCAACTCCCCCACCGACATCCACTTCCACCACTTCCACCACCTCTTCTACCTCTTCTACCTCTTCTCCTTCTCCCACCGATGATACTTCCACCTCCACTTCATCATCCTCACATCAAGCCCAGTCACCTGTCCAGACTCAGACTGAGACTTCCGCCACACCTGTAACGTAGGTTTTTCTCTTCTTATTCTTCTCAACCACTCTTATCTTTCAACAGGACTACATTTCAAACTACTATAATAATTACATCTACCGACTCTTCCGGAAGCACCTTCACCTCCACTCCTTCTTTAGTCACTACCGTCTTCACTTCTTCCAGCGGCACCAATCTCGTCACCGTTACCGAGGTCGGCCAGAATCCTGCTCCTACTTTAAACCCAAACAACAGTGCCGGCTCCCGCAGCAGCTCGTGAGTCTCCGTTCCATCCCCTTATCTTCTCACTCGGCGTCTTTTGCCCTCTTTTGCCCTTGCGGCCCGGCGTTTGCTTACTCCAAATTCAATTAGATTCTTTCAAAACACGGGTGCTGTCGCCGGTGTCTTTGTTCTTGTCGGCCTTGCGGCTGCCTCTATTCTTCTCTTTATATTCTTCTACGTACGCCGTCGTCGTCGCACTGCCCGTATCGAACATGACACTGCCGTTTCCGCGACTCTTGCCGCTGCCGGTTTCAATCGCACCCCTCTCGACGATGATGAGGATCACCCAAGTGCCACCCGCAGTGCTAGTGCCATACACGAGATGATGCAACAGAGGTCTACCCTATCCTCGTCTCACCGCAACTCGTCCTACTTCTTCGATCCCGTAGAAGGGCCATCCTCCGCCGCCAACGGCGACTCTTTCAACCCTTACACTGAATTTGGACATGCCGTACCTAAGGGCCCCGGAGGTGGCGTTGCAGGTTACATGCCAGCACGCACCGGAAGCCCACCTTCGACGCCTGGCCACTCTCACCACTTTTCTCAGAACAGCGAAGGACATATGATCAGCCACTCAGCATCGCACAGCGCCGCGAGCTATGAGCCTCTTTTGGCATCATATTATGCGCAACAGCAGAACCAACCGCCTCCAACCACGCCTTCTCCTACGTTCCCTACGCTTCCTGTAACGGCAGAAACAGGAAACGCGTCCAAAGCCCCTACACCTCCTCCCCGCAACCCACGACGTTTGTCTGAGAGACCAGGTGCTTCCTCGCAAGGTAACAAAAAACCCAAGCCGGACGACGCATCCTCGGTCTACTCTTCTGAAAGCACCGGCGACGATCGTCTCGATCCTGGATTAAGACAGCGGCAGGAAGATCCCGACGGGAAGAGTGTATTAGGCGATCATGAAGATTATTCAAGGAGGGTACTTGGAGTGAGTGTTTGATCTGCAATCTTTTCGAATCTAATATTTATCAATGATTTCAGGTCCGGAACGTCACTGATGTGGCTAGTATGAACTCGAAAGAATCTTGAATCTGAAAAATGGGTCTCCATGTCAAGCGTATGAATGTGTGCTTTCTACCTTTTTTACTTTTTTCATCTCCATGTGCGGTCCTTGTTTTGAGTTATTGCTCTGGGTTTTTCTGAGACGTCTTCCGCTCGCTTTCTTTCTCTTCTTTTTTGCTTTCTCCGCTTTTCCTCCTTGTACGTATACTCAGTCCCCTTACTCCCTCACTTTGCTACGATGATAAATTTCTTTCTCTTGCATCGCCATCTTCACGCTCTTGCAATGTATATACGCTCTCACTCATAGCTTTACGGTATCTGGACATTCTGAGCCTCTTCACAGTCAAAAAGCATGCGACATGGACATGGACATGGACTCTTTTCACCGATAGCTACTTGGCTACATAGCCTTTTCTAGTACCTACTTAGCATATATACTCACGTACAGCATTTATATAGACGCTTTGGCTTTGATTTTTCTGACTTCCTTCTCTACACACTTCTTTTTTATTTCTTTTTGTCATCTCATTACCATTCCTCCCCCACCCATCCATCAAGTTATATACATGCATACTTTAAGCACTGTTATTTGAAAAATCCTTATGCACCACCCCATCCCCTCGAGTCGTTCATCAAGGCAGCAAAGCCAGTAGCTCCAGCAGTTACATATATGTATGTATATATATATACAGGTTCCTGTGTTCTCCCGCTTCGTGGCGCAGGGACGAGCTCGATCTAGAACCCCCATGGCCATGACAGAAAATGTTTGTGCGATCGATGGCTCCGACTTTTAGTCAAAAGGAAAATATCATTCTATCGCTAATTACACGTTACAGAAAATTACAGACCATCTTTACACAGGACCCCAGATTATGGCTTGGGAAGGGCTGTCCATGTCAAACGACTACCAACGACGACTTGTCGCCGTCCCAGCCATCTGCATCCATGTCCAAACCCGTATCTGTGTCCGGACTGGAATGCCAGCTCTCCCATAATCCGGGATCCTACATACATCACCTACGTGCAGTGCCTGCCGCAAAGCTCATCATATGATGGCTAAAAAGCTTCTTACCAACGGCAACAGAATCTCTAAGGAGTGAGAGGTGAGAGATGTCAAAGCCATTCTTCCCATTAGCAGTTACCTCAACGTAAGATTGTGTTGTATAATTCTCACAAATCTAAGAGAACAGGTAACATCAGCTCTTTGGGCCTTGCATCACTCTGCGGGGCAAGTGGACTGATCCGTACAGCACGAAGCTTCCCTCAACGTCAACGGTAAGATCTAGAGCAGGCAATGGGCCTAATCTTGCATCTTCTATCAGTGCTTCAGAACGCAAGATGAAGAGAAACTTGCTCTAATCACCTCAACGTAAACCCAGGACCGTGACCCAGCCAGTGCTTCAGAACTTTAGATGATAACGAGACAGGAAGGGGGGCTAGTGTGACATAACTAAAGATCTGAAAGGAAAGTAATAACCATCAGCACTGTAACTTGTCCACCTGCATCCCTTCTGTGTGAGCGTAAGAATCATGAATTGATTCATACAGCAGGAAGTTCTCCCTTTATCAAGGGATACGTGTCTATTCTTGCTGCCTTCCATCAGCACTTCAAGAGACAAGATGAAGAAAATCCGCTCTAATCACCTCAATACGAGACAGGGTTTCAACAGGACTTAGCACAACGTCAACGACAGATTTCTAAAATAGGCGAGTAGACAACTAAGATCTGAAAAGACAGCACAAGGTCGATTAGTTTTGAACCTATCTACTGTACCATTTTGTGCGTTGGTAACGCCAGCTTCCTGACAGTCAAAAGAATCACTGACGAACGATGTGAATTTTTCTGGGAATCTGTATAGCGCAACTTTTTTTGAGATTTAATGAAGAACATTATAGGAAAGAAAGAAAATACGAGAATATGATGTCAATGAAGGTATTATCTGTTAAAATTTCAGAAAGACAGGGTAAAACGGCAGTTCAGCGAAAAAGGCGAATGTTCCCGAATGTCACTGTACCAGGGCACCCAGCACAGTTGCATATCGGTCTTCAAACGACCCACCACCTTTCATATTTCGCAAGCAGAGCAACCGGGAGATCGCGGCGAGCAGCCGCTTGTCCAATGTCATTTGGAAACCCGCAACCTATTGATGAGCCTGCATAATCGCATCGGATATGAAGGTGGCCGAAACCTGTTTTCCACCAAACCAACGGCCATTAAGACCCTGGACAGCCTTTTTAGCACTTTCGATCGAGTCAAATTTAACATAAATTTCGCCCTGTGAAATGGAATTCCTTTGAGACAAGACCCAACAAAGAATCTAGAGAATTCTTACTTGCGTCTCTCTTTCCACCTTAATCGCATCGACCTTTCCATATTTTTCCTCACACTCGCCTTTGACATCCTCAGCAAGGTCTTTGTCCCAGTCTTTCTCAGTTTCTCTGGCAAGGAAAGAAAAAATTCCCGAGCATTAGAGATGTATTCGGAGATAGATAAAAAAAACTTGGTCATACTCTTCAGGATCGAACATGTTCTTTAACAGCACAGAACGAGACTGCATGGCCTGTTGAGGTATATTTGGTTTCCTGATGAGATAAAGATCGTCAAGGCATCTTCAGTGTAATGACCTTTAGATAATGACTTACACTGGCTCGGGAAGTGAGGGAGGTGCATCAATTCTAGCAAGTTTCTGCATCAGTGCTTGTCGGGAGGCTGCATTCAAATTACCACCTAGTGACAAGATAATCAGACAGACAGACAGAAAGGTAAGAGGTGACAACACAAACCGCCAGTTTCATCTAGAGAATCTTGCTGAGTGTATCGAGCAGTCCCTTTTTCGTGGACAGTGTTTACGCGGAGCTGAGATCATATATAAGCAAAAAAAAATCATACACGGACAGAAGAAACACTCACAGTCCGCCCGGCAAGCTCGAAGCCTTCCATCTGCTCAAGAGCCATTTTGGCATCTTCAGCCCTCTTATATCTATGATACCATATTAACACGCAAATTCCAAGGAGAAGATGGAGCGGCACGCACTGAACAAATGCGTAACCTTTACTGCGACCAGTCATCGGATCCCTGTGAAGATCGACAAATTCAAGAGGCCCAAAGGGTTCGAATACCTGTTTAATGTCGGACTCCGTGAGATTGAAGTGTAGAGAGCCGACGTAGAGCCTAGGTGAGAATGGGTGAGAATGAAATGACGGCAGTAAAACGGATCTTAGCGTACTGCATTGCTCCATGTGGTGCGCTGACTCCAGGCGGAAGGTTCAAGTTCCTGTATTAAGACAGCACTGTGAGAAGGGAGGAAAGACATCTACTGAGCAGTCACTCACCCGTCTCCTGGATGAAGCCGGTTCCTTTCGGACTCGGTCAGCTGGACCATGATAGGAAGGCCCATTACGACCGTGCCAGTGAGCGCGATAGCCTTCTCTACAAGATCTATTGAGCGGAACTCCACGTAACCAATGCTGAAAAATGATAATGAATGAACAAGTGAGCGGATGCGACGAAAAACATACTCACCCTTTAGAACGGCGGGACAACCTGTCAGTCACAATTCTAGAGTCCATGACAGTACCTTCGCCAAGCTTATCTTCAAAGAAATAGCCCAGATCCCTAGCAGTTAGTCGAGCAGCAAGTTGAGACACGAAGACCGATCGTGCTTCAGAATCATCCTCTTTCGGTTCATCAGGGTTATAAGTGTCGTCGGGAGGCTCGTAGGTAGGTGATGGACGTCTGAAAAATATTAATTAGAGGGAAAAGGGAAACCAGAGCTTTCTCCAACTCACTTCATTGGCGGAAGACTAGGCGAGCGACGGCGAGGGGGACGGTCATCATCGCGATGACTCCGTTTGTCATCCCTGTCCCTTCTGTACCGCGGCCCATCGTCAAACTCATCCCTAGGGTCTCGAGGTGGGCGAGAGCGCCTTCTGCGCTCGGGGCCCCGAGGACTGTCCCTGGAAAGGGGAGGACCACCAGTCGGGGGAGCGGAGCCTAATGAATCATCCGCATCTTCCTCCGTCTTCTTTTTCTTAGAACGCTCTTCAGGGTCAAGGTCATCATCGTCAGGGCGCTTTCTTCGTCTGTCTCTGTCTTCCCGTTCATAGTCACGATGACTATGCCGACTTTCGCCTCTCTCCCGGCGCCGGTCACTTCTGTGACGGTCTGAATCATGGTCGCGCCGCCTGTCTCTGTCCCGGTCCCTATCCCGCTCTCGTTCTCTGTCTCTGTCGCGATATCTATCACGAGACCTTTCCCTTTCGTACCGATCTCTGTCACGGCTGCGGCTCCTCCTCCTCCTGTCTTCGCCACGCTCACGTCTGCGATCCTTTCTCTCGACTCGGTCCCGAGAAGTAGACCTGTGAGACCTTCGAGTGCGGAGAGTATCAGTGGAGTGAGTTCGAGAGCTGCTCGAATATTATACTGAGAAACGGTGCCTTCAGAGGATGTACAGAGAATACTTACGACCTATGATTCGGAGATCTGTCCACCTCCATCTTGCCGTTCGGGGACGACATTACTATTGCCTGTGCTGAAGCAGACAGCTCGTAGGAAAAGGCAAAGTGTTGAAAATCGCGTGACTGTCACACGCCAATCGTGGGGTCACAGCTGATGGAGGCTGACTGACTTTTCACAATCACAAAGAAAATGAGCCTCTTTTTGGACCTACATCAAACCTACATAATTCGTACTGTAACTTACACGCAAACATAATTACACCGAAGAATATCAAAGCAATTCGGACAATCTGGCGCGAACTCGTTTCTCCGCCTGGCACAACTCGCTTTCCTCTGACTTCCGATACAATTCCACCAGTGGGTTTGCCGGTCCATCTTTTTCCAAGTCTTCTTCGATTTTCGAGAACTCCTTGCAGAACTTACCATTCAAGACCTGACGACAGCGACAGCACTCAGTAGAATGAAGAGCGCTCAAATGAAACGATAGACCTGATTGTAAAGAATGTCTTTGAAGTGCTCACGGGCACTCCCTCCGTCGAGTCTCAGAGCCCCGCTAAGCTGGCCAAACTGAGAGACGGTAGAATGGAGTTTCAACTATGATTCTTCGCTGTCAGAATTGCGGCAATACTATCGACAGAGTAACAAACCTGCGTGATGAAGCCGTCATCTGCAGCCCGTTCGAAAATTTCAGCAGGCTCCTTGGACATCCACCTGAGTACACGGTAAGCTTCAGCATGATCAGATTCAAAATTTTGGATGCTGACAACTCGTAACATATGGCTTCGTCTGAACACCCCGCTTCTTTCAAAACACTGGAAATATTCGTTGCATGAATCCGCATGAATAGACTTGCCATAGCCTTACCTGAAAGCTTCGCGGAAGCTAGAATTCAGGTCACCATGTTAGAATTCACGGACGAAGGACATTCTGCCATCTGTGCTCACAGCATGATAATGTTTGGCCATAGTCCCTGCTCTGCGGAAGAAATGAAAGGAATAAGTGTGTATAGCAAGCACTCGTCACATTGTACGATACTCACCTGCAAACAGATCCATTACAGTTTCTTCATGGGCGGATGAAGCGATAGCACCCGCTCTTGTCGCTCCGATTCCTTTAGAAATGGCCAGAGCAACCTGTAGTCCATTTCCGGTTCCATCCTGTTCTACTGATACAAAGCCTTTTCTCCTATTTGTGAGCTCAATGTTACCTTGATAATAGCGGCAGACAAGTCTCACATGGGAATCCTTTTCCCTTAACATATAGCGAGCGGACACTTGATCCTATCATACGCGGTGCGACCATGACCACATCCTGTTTCGGAGAGAAATTAAGCAGCTTAAAGAAAACGTTGTAGCCACTGGCGATGACAATCGTAGCTGTTTCCTTCCTAGGAGGTACTGTAAGAACACCGAAGGCGACGGCATCCAACATACTCGCATTTTAGGAGCGAATTCCGTATTGAAGATACGCGGCTGGACCTGGTCCGGCACCAGCAGAAACAGCACTTGGAGAAGTCAGAGGAAACGTGAGTGTTTCACAAAGTTCAAGACCGACCGTCCGCTAGTGCAGCGGCTTTGCCGAAGTCGTGCTCGATGTTGAAGCCACTGGATTTCGCAGCCTCTGCGTATGAGTCGTTTCTATTGGCGATGAGAATGTTCTCGTTGGGAATTCCACTGTCACGCAGGTTCTGGGCCTGTGCTGAACCTTGGTTTCCATAGCCTAGAAACACAATCTTCTTGTCCTTCAAGAGACTCAAGTCGGCATCGGAGTCGTAGTAACTAGAATTTCAAAAAAAAGAGGTCCTCAAGCACCTCTACAGATATAAAGTAGGATTACTTACATCTTCGCAGATGGCATAGTGGCTTCACAAGGATACTAATGTATACTATGTCTTTTATATATGTCTTTTATATAATGCAAGAGAAGCAAAGCGGCCATCCGAGAATAATCTCGTGAAAGGATGAGGAAGTCTGAGGAAGTGCACCTGAAGCGTCAGGTGAATGTCGGTCCGTGAGCTCGTCGGTCCGGACTCTTCGTCTACTACCATCTACTACTTAATCGTCCACAACAAATGACGGTCGTCTTCCCCAACTACGCTTCATGTCTCTCGTTCCTAACAAAGTAGTAGTCATAACTGGCGCCTCCCGCGGCATTGGACGAAGCTGGTGAGTTACTTTGTGCCTTGATGTAGATCTGTTCTTTATCCATCCTATTGAATAGCGCCCAAGAATTTGCTAAACATGGAGCTACTGGATTCGTGCTTCACTATTATGGAGATGCTGTCACTGAATCAGAAATACGGTCACTAAAAGAAGAGATTGAAAGTGGCGGGGATGGACGCAAGGTCGAGACAGTCCCAGGTGATATTGCAGACCCGGCTACTTCGAGTAAAGTGAATAGCAAGATAGTTCAATCATAGTGAGAATGCTCATAGACTTATGATTGAAGATCGTCACTCGCGCCGTGGAGAAGTTTGGAAGAATCGACGTCCTGGTTTCTAATGCTGGTGTGCTCATTCTCTACGATCGCCTTCTCATCTTCTAAATTTGAAGACATGATGTAGGGATCTGTCCGTTTGCTGAATTTTTGACTATGCCCCATGCAACCTGGGAAAGGACCAGACAAGTCAGTCCGTGTCTTAAACGGAGGTCCATTTAGCAACTGACTCCGTAAACCAAGGTCAACTTGGACGGCTCTTTCTATGTTGTTCAAGGTTAGCTCAAGCTGGCCCTTCTTTATACAATGCAATGTCTAAAGATGAATCGCTACAGCGGTGGCAAATCAAATGAAGGCTCAGATTCCTCAAGGCGGCGCCATCATCGGTATCGCATCGATTTCTGCATTAGTGGGCGGCGAGTTCCAATGGTATATACTCCGAGTCTGTATCATTTCTTCAAAACACTGACCGGTTCTCCTTCTAGTCACTATACTCCCACCAAAGGTAATACTCTAATATCTTGTTCATTACTATATTGATGTCACCATGATCGACCAGCTGGTATCCTATCGTTAATGCAGAGCTGCGCTGTCGCTTTGGGGAAGTATGGTATTCGCGCTAACGCCGTCCTACCTGGAACCATTGCGACCGACATCAACAAAGATGACCTCTCTGACACGGCCAAACGAGACGCCATGATATCCCGCACCTGTTTGGGGAGATTAGGAGTGCCTGATGATATAGCTGGACCTGTGGTTTTCCTTGCCAGGTATGAAACTCAGGATGCAGACAAATATCCACTGACCCGCATCCGAACTGTAGTGATTTGGCCAAATATGTCACTGGAAGCTCACTCCTCGTTGACGGGGGTCTTTTTGTGAACTTGCAATAGAAATTATATGTATAATCATGAATATGTATCACGGCCTGTATTCCGGACCCAATGTCTTGCCATTGACTTCTACTGGTTCAGCGGACAATAACACTGTTATCAACCGGCACCACTTCGTCTCCGAGGGATTCTTCCAGGCATGTATAGCGCCTCTCATGATAACTATATCACCTACTTGTTTCAAAGTCGTTTCGCTGCCGTCCTCCATGATTAAAGTAAGCTCTCCCTCAACTGCATTACATAAATGTGTCAGCAATCAATCTCAATTCTAATCATGAAGGGTACAGCTTACGCAGGATATCGTAGTCTATGGAAGACGTCCTGTGCTGTTCGAACGATCAAGATAGTCCCCTCTGAGCAGCAAGTCTTATCATACCATTGGTGCGATAGCGCCCGGAGCGAATTCAGTGATTTGCAGATTACATCCCTTTGGTGGAACTATACCAAGGTTAAATGCAGAGTCCATTTCCCTCTTCGCACCGTCTTCACTGTAGTGGACCAATATCACACAAGGCTGCTGGGAACATCGTTAGAAGCAAACATACGACGAGTTGTTATCCTTGGTGGGCAGGCCGTCCAAAAACTTCCAAATGGGCGCCCCTCGGCCTCCATCGACGAGTGGTATAGCCTAATTCTAAATTAACGCGCTATCTCTGAGCGTTGCAAATACTGATTCACCTCAGAAATCACCTCCGAGTCACTCTTAATAGTGCTCTTGCCCTGCTCATCGTGCGAGGTAACAATGCGACGTACAGAAGGCAGATTGTAGGAAGACATGGTGACTGAACGGCGGTTCACGGGCACTCCACCAATGATATGCACATTATAAGCATCGATCGTTAAACGGCCCGAAAACATATCAGCAGATCATATGCTCTTCCAGTGGCTCAAGGAACCCGCGGTGATATACAATGTGACCCTCGACTTCGATTCGAGCAACAGTAGAAGGCTCGCCGTAGCCTCAGAGTTGCCTAGGGGCGACTAGAGCAGCAAGCAGATGATAATCATATATAAAATAAACTATATACATGCGATAAACACGCAGAATTTGCAGCTGTTAAGGGGCAGTATCTGGATTCAATCAAGTTAGAATGATGTCTTCCCGGACAGAAAGGACGCACAGTAATAGTACTCGTCAATCAAGGGTATCCAGTCGTTAAGCAAGGTACCAAATAATCCGAGTAATGGAGCTCGCGACGCACTGGCAGCAAGAGTCTCTAGTTTGGGGCTACACAACGATAGATTTGTCAGGAAGGAGTGGACAGAGAAATGAAATTACCAACCGCGTATAAGACTCCCAAATTGACCCACGAAGAAGGTACCAAAGCATATCCCTATCTCTCCTAGCATACTCTGAACGCTCTAGAGTAGCAGAAGGAGGTGGATTGCGTCGTAAACTGCGGGACAGAAGCTCTAGTGTGAGAGCAGTGAGTAGAGGTCGATTAGACTGGCGGTCGGAAGACAATAATGCCGCTGGAATACGAAAAAGAATTAAGCTAAGGCTTTCATCACTAAAGCAGGGCTATACTGACCATAGACCAAAGGGCGTAATATGTACAGAAGTTCAGCAAGCCATTCCTGAGGAGAAGATAGTGGTTGAACAAGGGAAAGGGGAGGCTTTACGGAAGCAGTCGTAAGGGCTTTTGGGAGAAGATACTCTTCAATCGAAGTCTCAGAACGAGAAGGAGGGGGTGATTGCAGTAGGGGATGTGGAGGAAGAGGAACGCGGTTGTTCTTGAGATGTTCTGGAGTGATTGGTATTGAAGAAGGAGAGGAAGGAGCGAGCGTAGGAGAGGAATCAGTAGAAGGAGGCAACGTTGTAGGATCAATGTCTCGTTCAGGAATTGGGGGTGAAAGTAATGGCCTTCTTGTAATTCTGAGAAGAAGAAGACGTAGGGCAGCTCTAGACAAGTGATTGTCAGCGAGTGACTTGGAAGAAATGCAAACGTGTGCGTACTTGATTATCTCAAGGAGAATGATACCCCTCCATCGGCTTCGTGAAGAAACTTTTCTTCGAAGACCCATCTCAACGACGAGCTCTGTGAAGCGAATGATTTCAAGAATCCGAGCAGCCCATTTGTACCGGGAATTATTGTCGGCCCATGCTCTTGTGAAACGAGTATGAAGAGAAAAAGGAATGAGAGGCCGATATTTAGGATCTGACTGTACAATACGAGCGAGAAGCGTGTCGTGATACATGCTAATCATGTTGAGGGAAGCCGAAACTAGAGCAATAGAAACACGTTCAAGAAAGTACATACAGACAAATGGAAGGAAACTGACGCGCTTCAGAGGCTAGCTCAGCATCCTTGAATCGACCAGGAAGAAACCAGGTCAAAGACCTTAGGGAGGACTCAAGAGTAGATATAGTAGAGACATTTTTCAAGAGAAAGGACTCGTAGCGAGCTATCGAGGACATGAAATGGTGAGAGACACGGAAAGCGGGGTTAAGCGCTAAACAGTGCATTACATAATCATTTATTATTATGTAATCATAACATATGATTATGACAAACACGCATTACATATGCACAACGCACCTGGGACTTCTTCAGTGTCACGTTCCAAAGACCCACTTCTTCTAGTAGCTATCGATAACTAGTCTTCTTTAATAAATGATCATGGGCAACAAGGCTTCTCCTCGTTTACTTGGCCTGGCCTGGGACCTCCTGGGACTTGCTCTGACCCTGATCAAAATGTCAATGTTGTTCCAGCATTTGTCTCCGATTCGGCTGATGGCCTCGTGGCAGCTCTAAGGAACTTTCTGCCTCCCAAGCAATTATCTAGACAACGTTACTTTCAAGACACGAGGTTTCGGCTCTACGGTATATATAATCTCCATCTTTCTTTCTATGCATCCCTTCAACGACTGGGTCCAGCGGTCGACATCGATTCCTAACTTATTTTGAGGGGACCCTAATGCTCAAGCACTCAAAGACTACTGCCCCTCTTGATTATCTTCGCTCTAGTCCAGTCAGAGGCCAGTTAGAGCCGCAAGATTCGAGAACACCGAAGGGATGGAGATACATTCAAACAACAGACACTCTAGATGAATTCAAAGTGAGTCAAAACGCAATGCCTGTATATGCTAGTGCCAAATTTGCCCCCGTATAGGTTCTTTTGCCTCCCATGACGGCTTCTATGTATGAGCAGCTCTTGAAGTTGGAATCTCTCGAGCTGACCAAGAAATCGGTGACATGGGATCGCATACTAGAGATCCGTCATTTGAAGGATCGTATGATACGCAAGTGTCAGAAGTTATCCAAGTCTCCCCCGACAAGAAGGATTGGTCGGGGTGAACCATTCAGATTCCAAACTATTGTTGCGCCAGCCGATTTTCGACTGAAGGAGATGGAGAAATGGTTCCGTCAGCAACAGTTACGCATATCCTCCATCACCCAACGCCCCGTTCATCACACGCATTCTCTGAATGCTCGCAACTCATTCTGTTGCACTCGTTGTTCTAATTCAACGCAACCCCATTCTCACTCGAAACCTCGGATACGCACTCCGCCTCCCGCAAAGACCAAAGAACCCTCCACTGCCTCTGAGACGGAGGGTACAGATACCCAGGTCGAAGATCTCGCGGCTGAGTTCGTCGAGGAACCAGAGCCCTTCACAACAGCTCCAAACGCTACCCTTCCATCCTCACAGAAACCGTCTTCGCCAGAACCCCTTCCCCACCTTCTACGCCATCATGGCACTCCTCTCATCTTTGACTCCCCGGGTACGGCAAGTCCGCCAGACATTCCTACAGAGAATATAACTTCAAAGACCGCAGGCTCGACACCTAAAGTGGAGGCCACCGCTCACAGATTGCGCCATCAAAGGAGCTGTATCAAACGGACCAATACTGGTGATTCAGTGAAGACCGTGTCGTGGGCAGATGACCGCGACTTAGCAGATCGAATATCGAAATTCACGAACACCGCTCGAGAGGCTCAAATCATTGGCAAGTCACTTAGCACTTTTAGATCACGGGATAAAATAACATATCTATTGCAGATGATGAATGGGAAGATATGCGGCAGGTTTACATTAACCACATGGCCCACCTTGAACGCCTCGAGAAGCAAGTCCAGGAAAGTCTCCACAGATTGCAACTCGAGGCGGATGGCCTTAGAAAGGTGTGCGGGGATATAGCCGAGCAGAAGGAAAGTCTACGTGCAGTTGTTAGCCAGTTCGGACGTAAGCAGTCAGACTATCGTGCCAAAGGTCTGCTTGTCCTCCACTTCGAAATTATATTACTGACTCTGGATCACAGTGCAGGAAGTGCTGGACGAAGCGGGTGGTCTTCTATCCACGTATGGCAACAAGGAACCTCAAATCGAGGGACGGAGCAGATTCATGCCGAGTATTAATGAAGATTCTCGAGAAGAGTATTTCGTTACTGTAGCCCAATAGCCATAATGCTCCGAGTATTGGCAGTGAAAGGTGGGAAGGCAAACATGTCAAGTGATGTTCCACGCGCTAGCGAATAGTCCAAGGCCACTCCGAATGTCATGAAGATACCAAATAGTGGTGCTCCACATTCATCCCAGTACTGTTGTTTTTCGTATCTTTGCTTGAACCCACCACCATCGCACCAGGCTAAGATAAGTTCCTAGCACCAAACAGGCAAGCGCAAGAACGATGCCAAAGACGTGGTAGGAACTCTCGCTCCTCGGCATTTGAACATTTAGTGAAAATATGCCTACAGTGTGCAGTCGGTCATCGGGAAAGTTGAAGTCAGGCGAGAAGATTACACACCGATCAACGTCTGGATACATATTACTCCCATGCTGGTACCGGTGAGGTACATCAATGCTTTATCAGTTCCGGACCTCGTCAACGCAATATGGTTTCGTAGCTGGGCCAGATATGCGGGGTGTGATTGACTGAGCATGCGTTCATAATGTGCCAGCGAGTGCTGTAATGTAAAGATGTGGTCTGAAAATAGGAGTCCAAGGCATGAGTTGAAACGTGCACAGAGGGGTGGGTGACCAAGTTTTCACCTTGAACATCACCCATATAAATAGCAACCTC
This sequence comes from Neonothopanus nambi, assembly GCA_003987895.1. Classification (NCBI taxonomy): domain Eukaryota; kingdom Fungi; phylum Basidiomycota; class Agaricomycetes; order Agaricales; family Omphalotaceae; genus Neonothopanus; species Neonothopanus nambi. Next base: position 80,470 of record RCHF01000140.1, read on the forward strand.
AACCTCTTCACTTCGACCAGCCCCACTTCCCAGGCCAGTCAAAAGTCGCTTTCTGACTTGCGCGACGACATCAGACTTGGTGACAAGAAGCCTCGTCAAAGATGTGACTAATCTACGTGTTCTCGCCATACGGCGAAGGGTAGTAGTCGTGCTGCTGGAAGCAGACTTCGTGACACCGCCAGAAGATTCCCATCTGAGACGAATATACCGTATGATACGTTTGTATATGAGAGGAAGAGGCGGCCGGGGAACAGAAAAACGCGTTTTAATAGTAAGGCTCCGATCGAATGCCAAGACGTTCTTTTCGCTGAGGGGTAGACCATTCTTCTCGTTATCTAGCATAGGTTGGGATGACACAATGTCGTGAGTCGGTGCAGTCGACGAGGACTCTGAGGTAACTTGGGTGTTCATAGACATATCTTCAGAGTAGACGAGGTCTTCGATAGCGATGACCTCCCTCTCAATCTGGTCTGAGAAGGGAAAGAAAGAATCTACAATCGAATCTAGGATTCCATGTGCAATCCAGGCTAATCATGACAAGAAAATATCAGTTTCTGCCAGGGAAATTCTTTTGGGTCTTACCTGAGGACATGCTGATAGATTTTTCCAGAGAAATTATCCGATTTCGGACGCGGTCGGTATGTTCTGGAAGAGACACTTGGAGTCAGAGCACTCCTTTTAGAAAGGGACGCTTGGTTTACCTGACATGTCTGTGAAATGAAACTACAGATCGTTCAGAGAAGGAAGTCAAATTCATTTCACGCTCGACTCACCGAGCAGACTCCCTCATTGAAAACAACCAAGTATACATTGGCTTCTCCAAGTAACTCGTTGTCACTGCTATCCGGTGCATGAACAAACTTCTCGCGCACTTTCCGGCTCTCCACTGCTCTGAAAGATATGAAATAATAGCCCAGTTTCGGGAAGAATTCTAGTTTCTCTCGGGGATCTTGCTGCAGAATGTCTTCCAATGTCAAAGGATGAAGGTGAAGAAGCTTATAAATGACATCGTAAGCATACAACAAGGTAGATGACGTGCTTTCGATGTACCTTCCCTATCGCTCGCATGTCCTCCGATGTTGGAGAAGCTACGTCCAAAAACCACGGGTTGTGAATATCGGAGGATTTAGAATTCCCATTCGCGATTTCCACTGAGTTTTTCTCTTTGCCTCTTTTTTGTTTACGCAACGCGGTGAGATCGGTGAAAGAGGCTGGGCGACTTGGTGCTTTCAAGGAGTCTGGAAGCATGAAGTGATGGTGTGATAGAGGCACTTCTTGTGCATCGGAGCTGGTCTTGGGAGATGTCTCCCTCTCCCGAGCCTTTCGGATCCGTGCAGTTTTCTTCAAAACTGCATCTAGACGGGTGAGAACGGCAGACAGAGACGAGGTCCACAGAACTCCTTGTGAATGAGGACTATCAACCCCGTCGATGGGTTGAGAGGAAGAATGAAGTGTAGGACGAAGGGATGGGGGTAAATAGAGGGAGAACTGTCGGGGTACTAGCCTGGATTGTTCACGAGCCTTGATGAGAGAAATCCGAGCAGAGAAGTCCCGCTCTGATTGTTCACTGTGGAGATTTCCCAAACTTCCTCTTCGCTTTCTGCGTCTTATGAGTTGAGATCTGGACAAGGTCAAGATTGAAGACCGCGAAGAAGACGAAGAAGAGTCAGTGGATGCGTTGCCCCTCCAGCGTGAGATAGCTTGTTCTAGTCCCGCAACTGCAGTGGCGAATGCTCCTAATCTACCAGCAAAAAAAGACCATGAAGAAGAAGAAGAAGAGGAAGTCGTAGATTCCGGGTACACTGAATGAGTTGGAGAAGGTGGTTCACCTCGATAGATGTCATTAACCTCCTCTTCTGAGTGGGGATTGTCGAGGGAGGGAGCATGAGATGTATTGGTAGGAACTAAAGGAGTCGCTGGAGGTCGTTCCGGGATAGAAGAATGAGGCATAGCAGCTTCGTTGGCCAGCCTAGCCGTAGAATAGCTGCAGGCGCGGGGTGCTCGACATTAAAACTGGCCAAAGATCGTCGAAGTTAATTTACAAGCAACATCCCAAGTTTTACACCAAAACTCCCAATTTCCGTACTAAAATTAGTATATTACGTCATACTACTACAAATTTATCCTAATTTTCTGCGCTTTTCTGCTCGACTACTGCTAGCTTCAGCCGGTCGTTTAAGGGCTTTGCCTTCGCCAAAGCTGCCCTTTGCAAACGGTCGGGATTTCTTCTCCTTTTGCCCTATCTTCTTTTGCTTCTTCTCAATCGCCTTTTTGACAGCTTTCTGCCCTCCTTGCGCCGCGAGAGCGTCGTATCTAGCTTTCATCAATATCTTCCTCTTTTCAGCTTTTAAATGATCAGAGTTAGCAGACAGTGATGTTTGACTCGGCGTTGGACTTACAATCTTTCATCCACCAATTACCCTTTCCAGACTGTCGTTTCTCTCGTTCTTCTTTTTTCACTGACTGTAGGGCTTCGTGTTCTATTTGCTCGCGATGATCTGTATTCACCGTACTTTCTGCCCTTTTAACAGCTAACTCTAGCCGATGTACTTCGGCCTCCCTTTCTTTTCTTGTATCTCGCGGTGATGACGCCAAAAGCTTTCGAGCCCTCTTCAAATTCTCCCGAAGAGTAGACAACTCGCTCTTGTGCGCATCAACCAGGAAACGATAATTGTCGTGGAACTTGTGAGAGGAGAACTCGCCCGTCAAAGATGAGAACCGAGGATCCCTTGCTTGCTAGAGTCATTCACTAGTCAATATAGTAAGCGGCCAAGATCCAAGAGACTGGCGCACCGGTGTTTTAACTTCTACCACCGTCCTTCTACGCGTAACAGGTTTCTTTGACGTGAGCTCTACAGGTCTGGTACATTCGTTACATCAGAGCATAACGTATAGTTTTGAGAACTTACGCATGTTTATTTCGACGTTTACCTATTTCTGTCTGAGGTTTTGAACTCCATTCTTGTTTCAGTCTCTGCTCTCCAGACGCAAAATGTGTTTCATTCCCCGATTCGCTTTCACTTTCAGAGCTTTCTTGGTCGTCGCTGTCGACGTTTGTAAGGTTCAACATATGCTGTGCTCGGCGGAGAGCGCCCATAGGAAGACTAGAAAGATCTATAGTCAGAATACATGAGCAGAGGCAGGTTTCATGGAAAATAAGCAAGCTTACCATCTTTGATACTGTTCTGAAAAAATCCATTCAAATCAGAGTACTATACCATAAAATTTGATTCTAACTCACCAGATTGGTATCTCTTGCAGTGCTATTCCCCGGCCATATATCATCAGCAACTTGATCGAGTTCATCCTCGTCAACCCATTGCGCCACTCTGGGAGCATCAGCGTCGTCCTCAGGCTCAAGAATATGCGAGGAGGCTTCTGCGCCATCTTCTTCGGAGTCATAGGAGGAATGACGGCTGGAAGAGGGATCTTTTTCGGATTCTGAGTTGGAGACATGAGTGCTTGGAATGTGACGAGGAGGAAGGCGAGAAACGGGGCGTGGACGTCGAGGCATAGCGAGAGCAGGGAAATGGATAAGCAGGAGGCGTCCAAGTTCAGTACTTGGCTTTGTTTGGTCACAGTGTCCAGCCCAAGCAGGCCACTAATCTCATACCGCAACTTGAAGGTCCTCTCGACGTTCTTCCTTGCCTTCTCTCTGCCATATGGCTAGCACCGATGTCTGGTCAGACTTTGAGGTCAGCATCACCATTTCCTTTATTCAATTTATTCTCAGCGCGCCTCTTCAATCCACAGGGCCTCCGTCATGGCGTGAAGCACAATACTGTGGATAGATTGAAGCATATCGTCTCCGGATTCAATGACGAGTGCGGGACGCATTTCGCCAAGTCCGGAAAAAAGCAGGAAATCATCGACAGGATCCTAAACGCTATCGATAGCTGGAGACAGACGAACGCTGTTGACAAGTGGGTCAAGGCAAAAACGGTTTTGTGCCAAGTGCGTAATTCGGGCATGTAAGTCATAAACCTAAACCTAGTAGAAGGTCTCCTTTGTGCCTCTATCTTCTTTGTCTTGATGCGTGCCAGTTATCGCGTATCTTACAATCCTCATCTTAGTTATAGTCCCTCACGAATACCCGGAAGCTCGCATACCTCCTCAATGATGTCTTCCAATTCCTACGCATCGTCTTCATTTGTGAAACCAAACTATAACTCTCCCGGCTCTTCTTCGATGGGTCAATATAGTCCATACGCTCGTAAACCTCCAGGCTCCTTCGGTGTACCTGGGCCATCTACAACGTCCAGGCCAAGTGACAGCTCTCGAGCAAGCAAGTGTTTCCCTTCTTCGATCGTGTCATATTTGGCCTAACTTGGATTCAGCTTTACGATTCAAGGAGTCTCCCTTTTTCACTATCCACGAACAGGTATCTCAGGTCGTTGAGTGTCCAGGTCCGTGCCAGGTTATATACCCTTCTCATTTTCCTCATAGTTCTTGTTAAATAGAGTCCGGGAGTCACATGGATCGAAAATCGCAAAATGTCCACTTTACGCTCACCTCCGATCAAATCAATAAGCTGAAGGCTGAAAAGTAAGTAAGCTCTTCTTTGACCAATGTCATTTTCCGACCTATTAGTCAATGTAGGTCGAGATTTCGGCTTCGGCTCTTTTGTACCTCGTCCATGTTTCACACTCCCAATTCTACCTTCCGCACAGCTAGTCCACCTTGCCCAATCGAATTTCCGCCTACGTGCGAAGTTCGTGTCAATAATGTAGCATTGACCGCTAGCCTGAAAGGACTCAAAAAGAAGCCTGGCACTGCGCCTCCTCCTGAACTGGACAAGTATGTGCGCATGAGCCCAACTCCAAATCGAATTGAGATGGTCTACGTAAACAGTCAACAACCAGCTCAGCCTAAGGTACGTATACATATGGTCCCAGCTCATTATGGAATTAGTGTGTTTATAAAATTCTCAGAAATTTTATCTTGTCGTCTACCTTGTAGAGGCGACCTCTGTGCGGGAATTGGTAGAAAACCTCAAAAAGAACCACTTTCGAAGTAGCGACGAAATTCGAAACCAAAGTGCGTTGTCTTTGCTAAGGTATCTCCTGCTGTACGGGCGTTCATATTGGTTTGTAGTGAAAGCTGCAATAACCGAAGACGACGATATTGTCGCTGGGCCGCAGAAGATGTCCCTCAAATGCCCGGTAAGTATTTTTTAAATTTTTGTTTTAGGATTTTCCTAAGTGAAAACTATTCGGGTGATCAGCTGTCGCTCATGCGAATCAATACGCCGTGTCGTTCCTCAAAATGCGTTCACCAGCAGTGTTTTGATGCTACTTGTTGGTTTTCAGCGAATGAACAGACGACCACCTGGCTATGCCCAGTGTGCGAGAAGACTTTGGATTGTAAAGATCTCATCATCGATGGGTAAGCATTGGCTTTGCTGGTTGGACCGTGACTAACCTTGCCTACAATTTAGCTTCTTTGAAAGTATCTTGATAGAATGCCCGGACAGTGTAGAAGATGTTATGGTGGAAGCAGATGGAGAATGGCATACGACGGATAACAAGTTCGGTTCAGTAAACTGGAAAAAGAAGAATCCGCCCTTGTCAAAGTCAACATCTCCACCCAAACCCGTAAAAGCCCCGACTCCCAGCCGGACGATGTCCGCAGGCGAAGTTAGTGGCATAAAGGGAAAGGAGATTGTGCTGTTAGATTCTGATGACGAGGACGAAGGACGGGTAAAGCGTGAACTATCGCCGTCATATGGAGACACTCCATCTATCTTTGGGACGCAAACATTATCTGCCTCTCAAACGCAGCAGGCCGACTCTGTGATTGACCTGACGCTAGACTCTGATGACGAGGAGCCTCCGCGACCAATACAGATAGGAAAGCGTAAAGCTACTGACGCTGCCCTATCTCCTACGGAGTCCATATGGAAGAAGAGCCGAACAGAGGAGTCTGTTCCTTTACCTCGTGTGAATGCAGATGAATTTGCCCGTCCTTCTCATCCTCCTCCCCATTCCTCTAACCCGGCGAACTCACCACCCTTACGCTACGTACCACCCTCATATCATTCTTCTCCACCGGGCCCTGCATATAACAGTACCTTTGGGAGCAGGTCGCCTGGCGGGGGTCCCCAATTACCGCCTATAAACGGGAATGTAAGCGCTTTCAGCCCCCGATTAAATGGCACCTCTGCCTCACGTTGGCCATGATAGCTGTGCACTCTATTATTTTCTGCTTGTTGGGTATGCGTTGCACGAACAGATACTATTTTATTCTTCGAGAGCCGTTCACATATTGTACGCTAATGTAGTTAAAGCGTTACACAGTATTTTCCCAATCACTTATAATTGGTCTGCTGTCTCACCAACGCTTGTGTAAACTCTTCTATCTACAAGAACAAGACACATTAACAGAAGTACTTGAGTATATGTACTACTATACAAACGATTTAAAGTTTGAATTCTATTTCTCGTCCTCAACGCCATCACGTGATCGACGCGTCGGCTACCCAAGTTCTGCCCAAACAGTTGAACGTCGGACCACGATGTCTCGCTTACCAGTGCCACGCTCAGCGAGAGGCTCTTCTCCTGACGGAACCTTTATCCCGAATTCTGCTCCCTCTATATCTTCATCGTTGAATATGCCGCTGAAACGAAAGGTCATCTCGGAGGAAGATGAAGACCTGGATCAACCCAGGAAAGTGCCCGCAGTGGGTGTTAGTCGACCAAGACCTCTCCAGCAATCTCGAACGGCTACGAATTTGTCTAAAAGCACATTTGTCCCTGCACCGAAGCCTCTCACGAGGCCTCTAGGTCCTAAACTCGGTCCTAGTAGATCGATTAGTAGAGGAACCAGTGCTCCACCCCAAAGTAGTGCGGCGGGTCGAGGTGGATTGAAGTCCTCTGACACCAGTCGCGCGCGCCGGGTCACTCCTTCAAGCTCTATCCGATCAGACGACCGTCTCAATGACATCCAAAGCAGACTCTCCTCTATGGAGTCAGCCCGGGCGGCCGACGCTGCTAGACTAGCTGCTGAGATGGAGGCAGAGAGGGCTAAAGTTGCTGAACTGCAGGAGAATCAACAGGCACTATCTCGTCAACTAGCAGCAGCGAAGGATCAAGAGCTTTCCAGACGCGCCGAATTGAACATCGCTAGTGACGAAATCGCGAATCTGAAGAAAAAGCATATGCGGGAGATAACGGATCTGGAATTTGACTTGCAGAAGAAGGAGAGGCTTAATCGCGAAGTGCAGGAGGATCTGCGGGTGTGCAGAAGCGACCTCGAGCGGGAACGGGAAACGGTGTCGTCTTTGAAATCCACCATCTCCCTTCAATCCAATACCCAGCTTACTCTTACGATGGAGAATCGGTCTCTTCAGGCCAAAAATACGGCATTGCATGCTGAGAGCGATGCATATGCACGCACTGTTTCCGAGCTCACTCTTCAACTGGAATCTGCACATAGAAGGATTGGCGAGCTCGAGAAAGAAGCTATAGAAAGTGAAGGCATAAGACGCAAGTTGCATAACATGGTGCAGGAATTGAAAGGCAATATTCGAGTGTTCTGTCGTGTTCGACCGGTATTACCCTCAGATATTCCAACTTCTTCAGGTTCCGGAGGTTCTGGCAGCAGCAGCCCACAACCACTGTCTGTGACAGATCTCAAAGAGCTTCAAGCAGATGTGTCATTTCCTGACCGTAGAGATCATAAGGAGATTGTTGTTCGCTCATCTAGCGAGAGCGCAACTGGTCACGAGAGAAAGGAGAACTACAGTTTCACCTTTGACAGGGCGCGTTTCTTTTTTYGTCTTTTGCSAGAACGMRATTYTGACATCTGTACAGGTATTTGAACCAGAATGTACACAAGCAGAAGTTTTCGAAGAAGTTTCCATGCTTGCGCAGAGCTGTATCGACGGCTACAACGTCTGTATATTTGCCTACGGCCAGACAGGTTCTGGTAAATCATTCACTATGGAAGGTGGATCTGTACGTCTATCTCTCTAATCGACCCTGTTCTATCTTTTTAACTGTGTTGAATCTGCAGACAGAAGCCATGTCAGGTATAATTCCGCGCGCGGTGGAACAGGTCTTTCGTGTTGCCGGAGACCTCAAGGCCAAAGGATGGGAATACAAGATGGAAGGCCAGTTTCTCGAAATTGTAAGTGACGTCCGCTGCCAGTCGTAGTGCTTCCTTTGACACAGTGCTCTAGTACAATGAGACAATTAACGATCTTCTCGGCAAACACGATTTTGACAAGAAGAAACATGAAATCAAGCATGATCCAAAGAGTGGTTCTACTCGTGTCACTGATCTCACTGTCATCCCATTGAATTCTCCCGTTCAAGTTCGCTCGCTGTTATCTGCAGCTCAATCACGCAGAAGTGTGGCGGCTACACTGATGAACGAACGCTCGTCGCGTTCACACTCAGTATTCACTCTGAGAATTAGCGGAGAAAATACGAGCACCGGAGAAACGTGTGAGGGATGTCTGAATCTAGTTGATCTTGCGGGAAGTGAAAGGATCAACGTCAGCTTTGGCAGCGGCTTCAATAGTGGAGCAGGAAATGGGACCGACAAGGATAGACTGAAGGAGACTCAGAGCATCAACAGAAGTTTGAGTGCTTTGGGAGATGTCATTGCTGCCCTTGGAGAAAAGGGGGAAAAAGGTGATAAACATATCCCATATCGCAACTCGAAGGTGAGAATAGTCCTGGTGTTGGAAGATCATAACATTTCCTGATGTATTCTTGCTAGCTCACTTATTTACTGCAAAATTCTCTGAGCGGTAATTCAAAAACTCTAGTAAGGTTCCTATAGTGAAGCTAGTGCGATTAGCTCATATGCCTTCAACAGATGGTCCTGAATCTCTCGCCGTTGGTGACCCATTTGAACGAGTCCCTAACATCATTACGCTTTGCTACAAAGGTATGTTGATTATCTCTCGAGGAAGAAAGGATATAGGAGAACTTATTTTCTGCGCAAGGTGAACAATACAACCATAGGTACTGCCAAAAAGCAAACTCGATCACTATGAGATATCACCATGAACTGCGCGTTTTTCTTTCTGATGGACAGTAGAAGTGTCTTTTCTTGTATTTATTCGTTGTAATATACAATATGCCCCGGTAGCCGGCGGCCTCGCCTCAGCGGAGTTAGAGTGGCCGGGGAACCCCGACCCCGCATTTCGAGTTCCCCACACCTCAACAACTCAGTTCCTTTTTTCATTTTCTTTGCTTATCAAAATGGCCGACTTAAAGAAGAAGGCTAAGAGCCCAAAGGAGTTCGCTAGTTCGTTCTATTCATTCTCTCCTTTTTGCGCATTAACATGTCCTAGTCGATTTCATGATGGGCGGTGTTTCCGCTGTATGTTCACAATCTTTGTCAATTCTATCTCCTCTCAATATTCTTCTTTCTAGGCCGTTGCCAAGACATCTGCTGCTCCTATTGAGCGTATCAAGCTGCTAGTTCAGAATCAGGATGAAATGGCAAGTCTCGTGTTGAGTTTGGGTTTTTCTTCAATGACGTATTTCGGTTGTAGATTAAGCAAGGTCGACTTGCTACCCCCTACAAAGGCATTATTGACGCTACTGCGCGTACCTACCGCGAGGAAGGCCTTTTATCCCTCTGGAGAGGAAACACCGCCAACGTTATCCGTTACTTCCCTACACAAGCCCTCAACTTCGCATTCAGTAAGTGCTTATACTAATAACCGACGCCCGGACTCGGTCGTCATTATCACCTGGCTGCTGGTATGACATCCAACTTTAGAGGATTACTTCAAGGCTCTCTTTGGTTTCAAGCAGGAGCAGGGATACTGGAAGTGGTTCGCTGGGTAAGTTTTGCTAGCACTTTTCGTTTCTACGTGACATGGTATTGATCCATATGACAGAAAGTGAGTTTACTCAATTTCACTTTTCGGGGCATCCCTGAAACCTCTTCATCAAACAGTGTCGCGAGTGGTGGTGCTGCTGGAGCTAGCTCTCTTCTCTTCGTCTATTCCTTGGACTACGCGCGTACACGCCTTGCCAATGACGCCAAGTCAGCTAAGGGTGGAGGTGCTCGCCAGTTCAATGGTCTCGTTGATGTCTACAAGAAGACTCTTGCTTCTGATGGTCTCGCTGGTCTTTACCGTGGCTTCGTCCCTTCTGTTGTTGGTATCATCGTCTACCGCGGTCTCTACTTCGGTGTCTACGACTCGCTCAGTGAGCATCATCGTATTCTGTTAAGTGGCACCTGCTAAAGCTTAAATCCATTAGAACCTGTTGTCCTTGTTGGTACTCTGCAAGGCTCTTTCCTCGCCTCCTTCTTTCTCGGTTGGGGTGTTACCATTGGTGCTGGTCTTGCCTCTTACCCTCTTGATACCATCCGGTGAGCATGCCAGGCTTCCCTTAAGTCTTTCTCTAATCATCTATATAGTCGCCGTATGATGATGACATCTGGCTCTGGTGTTAACTACAAGTCTATGTTTGACGCTGGCTCTCAGGTATGATATGACAGTGACCACGTACCGTAACCTGCAGCACACTTATGAAAATCTACAGATCATTGCCAAAGAGGGCACCAAATCTCTGTTCAAGGGTGCTGGTGCTAACATTCTCCGTGGTGTCGCTGGTGCTGGTGTTTTGTCACTCTATGATAAACTGCAACAAGTGCTCTTCGGCAAGGTGTACTCTGGTGGTCAGTTTTTCGATTGCTTTTTCTTGTCCCTTTCCTCGCTAACAAAAACCAACATAGGGTCTGGCTAAAGCAGCAGAACCCGTTGGTTTAGGAGTACCCAACTCTCCTTCATGACATTTAATATTCTCGCGCTTAGATTTTTATTGAAGTTTCGACGTCTACTATGTACGTGGCTATACTAAAGCCTATATTACGATTCGGTTTCCTCCAGCAGTAAGCATACACAAAACGATGCTGGGTCTGAATATATGTAATGATTATCATTTAAGTAGTCCATTTGTAAGTTGAGGAGTTCAAGGGATCCGTTCGAGCTGAAGAAGATTATGTGATATTAAATCAGGATACTACTGAAACTACTTATTCTCCAGGCTCCTTAGAACCAGTCCTCGATATAGCGAGTGCAAATTGCTAGGCGCGGTCACTGTGGTTAAGTATATATAGGGACTCGGGGACTAGTTGTAGCTTACTTTCTAGCCAATCAGCTTGCAAGGCACTCCCTGTCGTGACTAAAAAGATCTCGCAATATGATTGGACAATGATTTGATGACACAATGTATATTACATCTCTCCTCCCTTCTTCTAGGAATAAGGTCTCCTCACGAACGGAGGGCTCGTTCTAGGAGCCTGCTTATTTTCTGTATTTCACCTGTGGTCAATGCAATGGCTGCCTAGTCGTAAAGCTCTTCGAATAGCTCTGCTCCGCGTAGGACGTGTCTACAGTACACGTTCTGTGTTTCTTCGACCATACCAAGAGGAGTGTCTCAAGAGTTGCGAAGAGGCCCTCGAAGCTGGTGTTTCACGCATTGGTGTCTCCCTCCCAACTGGCTCAGGCAAAACCGCCGTCTTCATTTCTCTTCTATCTCGAATCCGTCCACCGGTGAATAATCCTGTCGCAACGAAATCTCTCATTATCGTCAATAGTATTGAGCTTGCTAGACAATCAGCAGAACAAGTCGCGCGCCTTTTCCCGTCTTGGTCAGTTGAAATCGAACAAGGTGTCAAGCATCAGGCTTCAGGTTCTGCTGACGTGTAAGAACGAATATCTTAAAGTGTTTTCGCTACTTACGCTAGACTGCATTTTTTGAAGCACGGTTGCTACATACCAAACTCTTTTACAGCCAGAGCGCTTTGCGAAGTTTGATCCAAATCGTCTAAAAGCTGTTGTCGTCGATGAAGCTCATCATTCAGCAGCTCCTTCGTACGTTTGATCCACCTACTTTGAGGCCTGTAAACTCAAGCGAGTTGAGCCAGTTACAGGCGGTTGTTGTCACATTTCGATCCTGCAATCAAACATCCCGATTCTGGAGTCTCCCCTCCGATCTTGAACCATAGAATACCAATCATTGGATTCTCAGCAACTTTCAGTCGGCATGATGGTCTAGCTCTTGGCTCCGTCTTTGAGCGGATTGTATATCATCGCGATTTCCTGAGCATGATTAAAGAGCAATGGTGTGTGATGATGTCCTCTTACCCTGATCATAGTTTGACAAATTTAGGCTCTGCGATGTTCGTTTCACCACTGTGAAAGCCAAAATTGACTTAGAGAATGTTACTATCAATACTCGCACAGGAGACTTCAACCCAAGTAGCTTGGCACATGTCATCAACACGGATACAATCAATCACTTGGTTGTACAAACATGGCTGGACCGTGCTGGTGAGGATTTTGGAGTATTTGTAAATTCGACGTACTTATCAGACATCAGCAACTAGAAAGTCGACACTTGTATTCTGCGTTAATACCTCACATGTCAAGGCATTGACTCAGGTTTTTCGCTCATTTGGAATAGATGCAAGATATGTTTATGCCAAGACGCCGGTTGCTGAGCGTAAGGCTCTGATTGCATCCTTTAAAGCGGGTCAATTCCCTGTCTTAATTAATTGCGGTGGGTGGCTCTAAGTACATCGGTATAGTAACAAGAAGCTCACGCTGAAGTAGCCGTCCTGACCGAAGGAGCTGATATACCCAATGTCGACTGTGTTGTAGTTGCACGCCCTACTCGGTCACGAAATGTTTTTGCTCAGATGGTTGGTGAACTTTGAGTCTTTCATTTCGTTGTATGTTCTCATGAACCGGCCGACAGATAGGCAGGGGAATGAGATTATCTCCTGAGACAGAGAAAACAGATTGTCGTATCATCGACTTTGTTGACAGTACGGGCCGTGTTTCTGGAGTCGTGTCTACACCCACTTTATTCGGGATAAATCCTGGAGACATACAGATAGACGGTATTGTGGTTCATGGCGCGCTTGGCTTACCGATACTGAATTTTTGCCAGATGAGACTCTCCAATCTCTTGAAACAAAATCGTCTGATAGGATCGCTTCGGACAGCGTTGACGACGTACCGGATCCCGAGTCAATTACCTATACCGACTACGACAATCCTTTTGCTTTCCTTGCAGGTTCATCCGGTGCTCCTCACATAAACAAGCTGAGTACATTTGCTTGGGTTGGGTGCGGTGGCGACGTATATGTTCTGGACTGCATGGGGAAAGGGTACATTAGAATCGACAAAGTTAAAGCTACCGCAGGTGTGATCAAGTATTCACGACATTCGTCCTCCTCTGACTGCTCTTTTTAAAAGGGACAGAAGAGCATTTCAAAGCCTCGTATACACCGGCATCGATGGATAAACTCACTGCACTCAGCCTGAAAGTCTCGCCTTTCTTTCGAAGTCGCCAAATCCTAACAGCAGACAACCTAGCTGATGCTATTAGAGGGTGCGATTTCTACGCAAAAATGAAGGTCGTGCGTGGTCCGATGACAGCGGGGTACGACAATCTCTAATGGATGGCACTATATGTGACTGATTTTTCTAGGCTTCTGAGATCAGCACGCTGGAGAAAAACTCCTGCATCTGAACGACAGATTAAACTCGTGGCCAAAAGGTGGAAAAATGCCTCCAATACGCAATTAGAAAATCTCACAAAAGGTGACGCGGCAAACATTATAACCCGACTGACACATGGGGCCCAAGTGGGTAGTTTTTTCATTATCTAGCGCATACTTAGCTCACCACCCAACTCACAGTCCAGGTATCAGAAAAAGGTTAAGACATCATTGGCGGCCACGGAAGCAGCTGCGAAAGAGGCTTCACGTCGCGCGCGTGAGCATGTAGAAGTTGGCCCCCTACGGCCATTCTAATATCGTGACAAGCTGTAGTCCTTTCTCCCAAAATGAAATGAATACAACCAGTGCACAGCGTAACTACACACAGAGGGGCGAACACTACGTAGTAGATACCCATAGTGAGAAGTCAAATGTCCTTCCAACAGCACCACGCTCCTCGTCGGATATAAAGTTCATCACCTTTTCTCTTTATGAGCAGACGTCAGTCAAGAGTGCAAGAGGATAAAATTCCATTGTTAATAGAGCTTAAGAAAGACAAAGTCTAATAGTAAACGAACCATAGGTTTAATACGGCACAATCTTGCCATCGGGTGCCTTTACAGGATTCTCAACAGGGATGTCCTGACGTTTGTAGGGCACAATCTTGCCATCAGGTGCCTTTACTGGATTCTCGACAGGGATATCTTGACGCTTGTAGGGCACGATTTTACCGTCGGGAGCCTTTACAGGATTCTCGACAGGAATRTCCTGACGCTTGTAGGGCACAATCTTGCCRTCRGGAGCCTTAACAGGGTTCTCGACGGGRATRTCCTGRCGCTTGTAWGGMACAATCTTGCCRTCRGGAGCCTTTACAGGRTTCTCGACGGGRATRTCCTGGCGCTTGTATGGCACAATCTTGCCATCAGGAGCCTTCACAGGGTTCTCGACAGGAATGTCCTGACGCTTGTAGGCCTCAATCATATCAAGAGGTCCCAGACCGTTTCTGCGAGCCACGCGCAGCTACGGAAGACATCAGTGAGAGACGAGAGGGTCGGGAGGACGCAAGTTCATACCGGCATGGGAAGAGGCGAAGCAATGACCTGACCAGCCAGGAATACGGCGAGAATGGCGAAAATCGTACGAGACAGCATGATGAATAGTAAGAAAGAGCGGTATCCGTGAAACGAGAAGGTAGAGTTTGGAAAGACAAGGAAAGAAGACCTGCTGCCCGGCAGAAAGAGAGAGAGAAAAGAAAGTGAGGAAGGAGATGATGGAGGRAGGAAAGAAAGAGGTGAAGAGCGACTAAATAAAGACCGGCTAACTGCCAACCAGATTTGATGGTCGCGACTCGTCAGCCAATCATGGTGTCCGCCATCCCCGGTAATCACGTGCTCTCCATTTCCTCGGTTTTCCAARTTYCTAACCTCCATGTCAGATCCTCGTTTTGCAAGGTTAAAGTCTGACCCTCGCTTTCGTAGACCCAARAAGCACAAYTCAAAGGTTGTTCTCGACGAACGCTTCAAGTCTGTCTTTGAGTCAGAGAAAAGCAGYAAAGGAAAGAARCGAAAATCAGGTCAGTAGCTATTTTTCAATTGTTAACATCATTCCTTCATCATTCACTACCATTTAGACCGTGTGGACAAGTATGGTCGTCCTCTTTCAGAAACACACGATCAAGACAACTTGAGGCGTTTCTATCGCTTAGAAAATGAGGAGGTACCGGAGGTTCAGTCTAAGGTCCCGGACTATGCCCGTGGCGAAGTTCTTCTAGAGTCCTCGGATGAAGAAGAGGAAGACGAAAAACTGCAGGACGACGACAGTGACGTTGACAAGTTCGTTACCGTGGGTCGTGATGCCTCCCGCCCCATCCGTGTAGCCAACGATGATGAAGCCGAAATAGATCTAGACGAGAGCCGTTTTGCAGACCTTGATGCTGAGGCAGCTGCCTATAATCAGTCTCATCCTGAATCTCAAGGTGAACAGGTTGAGCGAACACACCGCCTGGCTATAGTCAACCTTGACTGGGATCATGTTCGTGCAATTCATTTGTATAAAATCTGTTCTTCCCTCGTGTCACCAACTGCTCCAGCGGGGGGCAGTTCTTCAAAGGCGACCGCAGCTACAGATAGGATACGAAATACCAGAGGCGGTGCAAGCAATGTTGCACGAGGACGTGTTGTCAGTGTACGCATCTATCCTAGCGAGTTCGGAAAAGAGAGAATAGCTCGTGAAGAAAAAGAAGGCCCACCTTCAGAAGTTTTCAAGAAAAGAGGGCTTGAAGAGGAGGAAATCAACGAGCATAATATCATCCAAGTCGGTGACGCGGACGAGTTTGATGAAGATGCGCTTAGAAAATATCAGTTAGAACGACTTAGGTGGGCCCTTCCTTCCTGTGCACCGAAATAACCTCTGAACTCGGGAATAATATTAGGTACTATTATGCTATAGTCACCTGCGATACAATCGACGCTGCTTCACATATTTACGACGAGTTGGAAGGAACGGAGCTCGAACGGTCTGCTAATGTCTTTGACCTAAGCTTCGTTCCTGACAGTATGTCGTTCGATGATCAGTATAGGTATGTTCGTTTTCTTCTGTGGCATTGCATGTATAAACTGACAACTTATCAAAGGGATGAAGCTACGGAAGAGGATGCGAACGTTGCCTACAAAGGTGTTGAGTTCGTCACTGACGTAAGTGACGTTGGTACAAAAGCATCCTCGATTGTTGAGTGACTTCTCTGCTCTCTACAGGCCCTCCGTCATTCCAAAGTCAAGCTGACTTGGGATGAAGATGATCCCGAACGTAATCAAGTTACACGCCGTCCTATCACTAGGAAAGAACTCGAAGAAGCTGATTTTCGAGCTTACTTGGCCTCTTCTTCATCTGAATCCGAATCCGACAATGAAGAAAAATCCAACCGAAAAGTTGCGTCGCGAGACAAACTTCGCTCTTTGTTACTTGGAGGAGACGTCGAATTGCCTGAAGGCTGGGATCAAAGGCGTGATGGTCACGATGATGTGGATATGGAGGTCACCTTCATGCCTGGTTTGTCAGAGTCTAAAGGCGACCAGGATCAGACTTCCATTGACATATACCGACAAAAGATGAAAGAGAAGAGGAAGAAGAGGAAAGAGGAACTCAAAAAGACAACAAAAGAGCGCGACAACGATGCTGTTCACGAAGAGGACGACTTCTTTGATGCCTCAAGCGAGGATGCAAAATCCTCGAAGAAGGGATCTAAACACCGGAAAGACAAGTCGGCGTCGATTTCTTCGAGTGCGCCCACTGCTGAAGAACTTTCCCTTCTTGTCTCTTCCAATGACGCAGAGCCTCAACACTTCAATTTGAAGTCCGTGCTCAAGGCGGAGCGCAAGAAGAAAGGGAGGAGACGGAAAGGAAAGGAAGATGATGGCGAAGTACAGGAAGACTTCAAAATTGATGTCCATGACGATCGTTTCAAGGCTCTGCATGAAGACCATAACTTTGCTATCGATCCTAGCAATCCTCAGTGAGTTGAATTCATTACATGAGTATATATTCATGGCTCATTAATCTATTTTTTTGCAGCTTCAAGAAAACAAAGGCAATGCAAGCACTCCTGCAGCAGCGATCTCAACAGACAGATTCGCGTGATAAATCTAAAGAAGACGGGAAAGGCGAAGGCGATTTGAGGTCTCTTGTGGAGARCGTTAAAAGGAAGAGTACTTCTATGGACCAAACTTCGGGCAAACGTCGAAAGTTTCGGTAGGAAGTACTCTGCTCAAATTCAAACATGGTAGGTAATACATACGATATGTGTGTTATAATCTGGGGTGATTTGACACTAAATTCCAGATTCGTCGAAAGACCGAGTGCAGAAATATTCTACCGAAAATGAATCACAATAGATGCTCGCAGTGGTAGCAAATATGACGAGCTGTTATGAAATCTTTGCATTGGAGAAATCTAGCTCAGGATGAGCAGCCTGGAATTTTTTCAGAGCCTGCACAAAGTTAACAATGGGAATAAAAGGACGAATGCAAATGTTGTTACCTCCATCTTCTTGAGTTCATCTGATGTAGGCTTGCCCATTTGCTATATCGTCGATTAAAAGAGCGTATTCGGAAAGTCAAGCTTCCGTACCTTCTGTTGATTATCGAACTGTAAACGGAAATCTCAGTCTATGAACTAAAAAGCATTCAGGACATTGGATTGCTCACCATCATCTTTTCGACCATACCTCTGTGAGGTAGGTTTAGTTTTTGAGCTATTACTGCGAGCAGTAGACAATACTTAGGCACATACCTGGTTTCTCCGTCCAAATCACTGAGTTTGCTATTAGCTGGCTCAATCTTTCTTGTGTCGATCTTCGGATGGTGTGTCAATACATTCTCCCACCATTGCTGATTATTTAGCTTCTCGAGATGGATTAGAACGTTCTCATTATCCTCTGAAGAAGTTCGTGAATCTTGGTTTCGATGCCATTCGTTTCTTGCTTACCCAAAGTCCATGTACTATCCTCCACCTTGATCTCCTTACAGAGTTCGCCCTCAAGAATCTTTTCTTGACCTTTCAATCCCACACTAAGCTTCTTCTTTTGGATAACGACAATGAGATCCTTCCCCCGGGTGCCTTTTGGTACAGGTACGTTGATGTCCACCTCGCCCAGAAGTTGTGTCCAAGTGTACGGCAAGGCTGATAAGAACGATTGCTCGACAAGCTATCGCGATCGCACAAACGGACGGAAGTACATACTAGCCTGCTCAGCAGCCTCTCTGGCTCGATCGGCTTCGTCTTTCTTCTTTCGCTCCTCCTGCGACAGTTTGTCGTAGTCGTCTTCTGCGGATGTGGACATTGACAATGATTATGATTATAAATGAGTTCAAACTTCGAAACTCAGGCTGCTTTCGTTGCTCAACCCTAACCCTAGTCACACCCTGCCCTCTGAATCGTAGTAGATCGTAGTCAAGCATGAAGTGCTTTATTAGTATATTATGCAATGTTTAGAGTACCTGGTGTGCTGAAGGGCTAGTAAATAGAGACGGCTCTCACTTTGGCCGTGCCTCATCCAAAAGTAGGTATCGCCCATTCTCCAGTTGGACATCCACAGACACTCCTTGAGACATAAAGCCTGCCCTCCACAGAGGTGTAACTCCTAACCAAGCCCCCATCTTCGCTAAGAATTTCCGCTTCCTTTTCCGACCAGGATGAAGCGGATCGCTCAATGCACCCTCCCACCTATACTCTGGGCGTGGGCGGATGGAACCATCGTCGTGATCAGTCCCTCCTCCTGTGCCCAAAGTGGACGGTTGACCTTCAAGTTGCAACTCGAGGTCTAAACCGTCCATATTGAGCTCCGAGATATCGTCGCCAAGATGGAAGAGAATAGCCTAGATAGGACATCACAAAATGAGCACGACGATGGGGACAGCCGTCAGATAATTACTCACTCGACTTGACCCGCGGAAAGCTGTTTCATTTAAGCGAAGGTAGAGTTTGTTTAAAAATCCAGAGTGGAAGAAGTCTTTCCATTTCGGGGGAGTGGACAAAAGGCCCCGTTGGATCAAAAAGGACTCTAGTGCAGGACGAGGGATGGGAGTGTAAGCAATGGATGAAGGGTAGTAAGGGTTGAAATCTGTAGCATGAAGCTGCAAGCCGGGTATTGTATCGTGGTTTCTTCGCCAGAGATCGTCCTGCATATTCGTTAACACGAAGACATTCACCTTCCGATTTATACAGACAGTACATACCCAAAAGATATACCACCAGGTGGCCGTTTCTGAAAGCGAGACAGTAGCCAATCGATCATAAGCAGCTTCAAAAACTGCTTCGCTACCTGCCATCAGCTGCCGTACCCTCAAATCGCGTTCGAATTCAATGGAGCTAACCGCTAGGCCAGTTGGATCTCGAGGCTGATTATAGACATGAGATAAGAACCGGTAACTCAAAACGTCGGTCTTGTGGCGACATTCTTTCCAATGATGATGACGATAACTTGAAATAGCTGTTTCGATGTTTCCGAACCTAGCAAAAATGATGTCCTGGTTGAGAGCCAGAAAATGCGCTAG
Source organism: Neonothopanus nambi (assembly GCA_003987895.1). Classification (NCBI taxonomy): domain Eukaryota; kingdom Fungi; phylum Basidiomycota; class Agaricomycetes; order Agaricales; family Omphalotaceae; genus Neonothopanus; species Neonothopanus nambi. The sequence goes on from RCHF01000140.1 coordinate 99,999, forward strand.
TGGTTGTGTAAGCTCGAAATCGTCGCTGAGGCCAATGATGTCACTGTCGAGAACGACATTTTTAGCATACACGAGTTCGATTTCGAAACCGCTCCCAAGTTGGACATTCTGCCATGCGAGATAGCCGCGCCGTTTGATTCTCAAAACGCAGGTCTCATAATGAGATGACGTATTTGCGTTATATCTCCTTCCAATACAGCAGCAAAGGGACTGAGATCCAATCGGCTACAAAGACATGAGCAAAGATTCACGTATAGAATCAGGAACTCACAATGATATGGTCGTAAGGCCAACGCACTATCTGACCTTCAAGAGCCCTGAGTGACATGCGTACCTCTCGTCTACGCTGGGTTTCACGCGAAGAATTTTGGGCAACATATAATTCCAAGTCACGAAGCTCTTTGAGGACAGCAAGGCGTCCGTCGTCATATCGTATGACCTTCAATTATCATGAGAAGAGATTACGCAACATTACAGTCAAACTTACAAGTGTGGGCGGGAAGGGTACTAGCCAGGCATTCCCGAAAAAGTTCGTACATCCCTGCATCGAAGAAGACGGGCTTTTCCAGTACGAATCAGGGCCAACATAATGTCGTTGGATCTCATCTTTCACTTGTCTGTACCGTTCACGATCAGGACCCGAGAGCAATGCAGCAGCTCGTCTATATTCCGAGGATCCTACTTCACGTAAGATCTGTTCTGGTTGAGCTTGAATCTGCAAATGAATCTAGAAACGTTCCTCACCTTAAGATTCTCAACATGTCTTTCTGCAGGGCTTCCGGCAAAATTCAAGAGATAGGGCGGAAATTCTGAGTCACGGGCTTGTGCAAAGGCCATGTGCTGCTTGGCAGGAATCTTGCAGTCGGTATTTGTAAGTAACAGCACTGAAATGGACTCTTGCCATATTCTGCGCTTCGTGTGTGGTGAGGGATAAGAAATAGCTAGACTAGAAGGATGTGAGGTTTAGGTGAATAGATAATGATATCAGATTGAGATACCGAGGAGAAAATATATCAATGCCTGTTTGGCAGTTAGTCAATAGAGTCACCAAGTGAGAAAGTCTCAACTTACTGAAGTCAATGCGCCTAGCCAACCCTAAAAACAAAAATAAGAATATTGTTTTTGTATATAAACGGTGAACTCACGCTTAACGAATCGACGTGTGATTGCCAAGTCAATGATAAGAAAATCTGGAAAAGCCAGAATATGAGCGATCAAGTCAACCGGATAGCATGTAGATTTACAAAAGCTTAGGCTATAAGTTATTGCGTAGATACTGAGACATGTGTGAGCAGCAGACATTGGCATCGAAAAGAGAAGCACGTACGTGTATAATACATAGGTGTCGAGAATATCCTGACCAGGAACATTGAGGGCGACAAGCAGAGCGACAGTGGATGTGAGCACATAATTCAACCGTGATGTCCATTCGCTGGCATTATTGACGGGATCCAGAAATGGACCAAGTATACATTGCGCAAGAAAGAATCCTACGGTTGTCCCGAGAAGTATAACTTGGCGTACGATGGGTACAACGGATCGGGGAGCAGAACGGAAAAGACAATTGTTGGGGTCAATTACTGCCACGATGAGCAAAGTACTCAGTTTTGCAAACAGATAAGTTGACTCGTATGTACCCCATTCGCGTCGAAAACCTGATGACTATGATTAGCAGCGGTAGTAAATTTTGGCCAGACATGTCTTCACCTGAATATAAGAACGCGAAAGGGTTGAGATCTCGATCGAGAAGACGATGATACTCCGCATCCATATCCACCTTGTTCCGCCGTCGACCAAGTTCGGTGTAGGGGTCAATTTTGGGAACCGATTTCTTGATGACACGATGCAAAATGATCGGGAATGAAACAGTTAACTGAAACGAGATTAGTTGACACGCTACAGGTGAATGACTTTGGACACACCGAGACAAAGACCAAAGCGGCGAGAATGATCACCACGGGTGCGTAATTGATTTCTTCCTTTTTCATGGTCGTCGTCCAACAGAAGTCCAGTGGGTCGCGATACTCGTTCGGCGGACCGAGCGGAGGAACAACGGGCGGGAAAGAGGTAGCATTGGTGTACGGATTCTCAACAACCCAGAGGTCCTGAGACCACACAAGAACATGAACTGCCATGATGCTCATCGGGAGATAAATGACAGTGAGTAGGAAAGTCACCAAGACAAGACCCCATTTGCTGCTCTGTGGTTCCGTCTGCTGTAGCCCCTCTAGGCGATTGTAACGCCCGCAGTGTCGAGAGGATTTGATAAAAAGGTACATCAATACGGAGGCAATGACCATCAATATCACGAGGAATATGAGGGATTGTGTCAGAGTGAAAGCAAAATTCAAGGCAAGCACATTTGGGCTAAATGAAAGCAGCAATGTGAGTGAAAGCGGTGGAACGAGCACTTAAAGGATGTTTACATTGTTCCCAGTAACAACTGCCTCCATTCACTGCCGAGGTCTTGATTTCCTATCGGGACTAGAGTGCTCAGAATCAACGCAAACACTTGTACAGTGTTCGCGAGGCCTTGTAAGCTGTAAAAGGTGGCGATAGCACTGGATCCCTGGCGTGTTGATCATGATGTTAATTCAATGTTCGACACATGAACCAAAAGGATGCCTACAGTTATGCCCATAATGAAGTTGACACTAGAGCCTAGCAGGGTTTTCCTATTTCTCCAGAATGGCGCAACTTGCGAGTTTAACTCCAGTTCTTCAAGGGTTCTGCCAGAAGCTACCAGCCGATCCATGGGAGGGAACATCTGAGGTTCCTTACTTGAAGCCTTTTCTCTCAAGAATGAAGGCTTTGGTAGCGACGAAAGGTAAGCATCCAGCTTTGGAAGATACAATGGTAGAGCATCCCTCGCGAACAATTTGACTGCGGCCACAGGAGTATGCGAGCCAAGGACCGTGCGATCTTTCACTAGAGTAGACGTGGAGGATATAGAGCGATCCAAAGAAACACTACTTGACGGATAGTCAGGAGTGTATTCGTGCGATTTATTCAGAAGACATTGGGATTCATAGTCATCACAAAGAATGTCTATGTCAGCAGACTCGAGTACCTGCGATTTGACGTCCGCGTCATTATCGCTGGCACTCTCGCCAGTGACCACATCCGTGATGTCGATAGTCGTTAAATCATTACGGGGCGTCAAAGTCGTCGAGGAATTCGTGAAGGTCGTAGAAGAAGATGAAGCAGAGTTTCGTGAGACATTATGAGTGATAAATCGAGCAGGTGAAGGAGGAGGTAAAGAGGACATAGTGAATTGAGAAAGAGTGGAATGAGAAGAGTGTAGGTAGAGACATTCAACAAGCTCGCCTCTCCACCGTGGTCGGTGTCAAAGCCGTCAATCATTTATGTAAAGCGAATCTAATCTTATCAGATTATGTAATGTAACCACCCTTCACTCTTCTACCTCTTGACCCCATTCAGTCTTCACCCCAGTTTTCTTCCCAGTAACCTTGTCGTAGACAGATTCCGTAGCGTGAATTATACTTCTTGTAGCATCACCCAATGCGCTATGGTGATGGTGCTTAGGACCATCACCTGAATCTATCTCTTCTGCCTCTACCGCAATTGGGTTGTAGGGCCAATTCTTCTTCAATTCTTCTTCTAGCGGTAGAAGCTTGGATATAAGTTGTGGGTGCTGAGAGAGATCCTGCACTAATGCAGGATATAGCGACGTTTGCTCCAATACGGACGGGTGGATGGACTCGTGCGTGACATCATTCCTCGCCGTTGGAAGTGTGCGTTGTATTGTGAACGAAAGTGAGAAGATACCGGTGGTAGGGCTATCATGAAATTTATTTGAGCACGCAAAGCGCAGAAAATATTTACGCACTCGTGAGGTTTCTGAGCACCCCAAGGTGCAACCGGGCTAGGCAGACCAGCCAGGTACTTCAAATCCATTGCAAGAATATCGCTAATATGGGCCTAGAGATTCAGACAGGTATCGCATGTCGATCCTAGTAAGAAATAATGAAGCATGATTCACGCACAACCATCCATGTCAAAGTAAGATCTGATAGATCGTGATGTTTATATCCACCCCCGATCTGTTTTGTCGAAAAAACTCTCTAAACAAGTACCACGATAGTTTTAATTAGACGCACATCAGAATGACACCCTGTAATTATCAAGTCAGACAGCAGGCAACATAGTGCGATATGGAATGCACACACTCACCGGTGAACCAGCACTTAAGTATAAGATACATTAGTAATTTGTAGCACAAACTTCAGTAATCTGAATGACCGACCTGTCTTAACGTCTGTCCTTTGCTTCTTCCAAGTTCGGTCTGTTCAAATTTAGCACAGTTCTGTGTGAAGAGTGAGCAAACATGATTGTGAGCCCGCTACTCCAACTCACAAAGTCAGCTCTTGTCTCGTTCAGTGCCAGAGCCTGATATGCGCGTTCAATGTGTTCTCCTAGAATGTGGTCAGGGAAGCCGAAGAGCCGTTTGAGTTTCGGCGAGTGTAGTGTCAGTTCCTCCGGGAGACCCAATGTACCGACGGTGTCGAAAACACCAACACATCTGGGAGAGTGTCTTTATGATAGATACGAACAAAGTGCGACGTAATCCTCACTTGACAGAGAAACTCCTGTCACCTGCATAAGCACGCAGCCGCCCAGGTGAATCGACGCTGTCGTAAGGAGCAAGCTTGGCCCTCAAACGCGCCTTTTCTGCGATGAATAGATATGATACAGAAAATTCCAGAGCGTGCAACATCTTCTACTACATACCTTCTTCGTCCTTACTCTTGCCAAGGGTTTGATACGCGATGAAGATACCTGCAAAGCTGTCCATTTCCTTGCGATTAAGAACTCCGATTGCCCCCTAGAAGAGCTGCAAGTCAGTTGAGTCTAGTGTTAGTCCATCCACATATTCTTACGATAAACATCGCGACCATTCGTGCAGTATAGGCTCCCTGATAGTGATGCCAAATTCAAATTCCAAGGCTTAAATTTTGGAGGTTACCACTTACTCTAGAAAAACCAAAGAGAAAAATCTCAAACGAAAGGGTCAGCCAAATACGAATCCGGCGTTCAAAAGTTGTACCTCATCCCCAGGGTAATAATTGCTGAATACACTGGTCAGCTTTTTGCCGTAGTGCAGAAACTGGCTTACTGAGCGATGAACGCGTAGGCTTCTTCAACTTTGTCCGCTGTGTACGGAGAGAGCAATGAACGATCGAGAGTTACACATAGTGCAGAGACGCCGCATTACCAAGAGAAGAGCCGGTAGTCCCTAGTTGATCGGTCAAACGAATGAAAAAGATCCATCCAAAAGTTCAAATGCGACCGTCTTACCCTCGATATATTCCGCATAGAAGTTCCCCTCAGACCCTTAAACGAGATATCAGCTATCGAATGATTTGTTCATTCGGTCAAGTTCATTTACCGATGCCTGATTGGTAAAATACCACTTGAGGAGTCGGTGGGTTAGTACGATTGTCTTCGTGCTCTATGGTTCTGGCAAGGCGCTGTTTGAAGATAGGCATATTTCAAGGACTTGAAGAACGTTCGGCATTGAGTTGTGCTTTACCAGAATATTGGTATACGACAGGCGATTCTTCGTTGTGACCCCTGTCAAATAGAGCCATGTCGAATTTTGTACTGGAGAGTCTAGCAAGATAGATACCGTCTTGCCATGTTCTGGTTCAGAATCTTCAGATCAACACAGAGCTGAGAAAAGGCACGCGTGTGTTTCCTCACCCGTCACAGCACACAATAATTCTCTTTTTGACCCGAACAGTTTCGAAGTTGGGGCCAGGATAAGTGCGGACTCGGTCCATGGTATGTAGAGCTACGCGATGATGAGCTTGGTTGTTGGTGATACAGGTTACGAAGAATACAAGGCGTCAAAATTACAAGTGACCAACGTTCAGCGTTTATATAGAAGCATACCGCTCTATATAAATACCAACAGATCAATCAGATCAAGGGATTCACAGCATCTTGACACAGAACTATGTACGAGCGTATTTTTAGTGCCACATCGGCCCCGGAGCTGACCATATACCGATTGTATGTACTGACGGAAAAACTTCCAGTTGCCAATAGCGTAGGTAGTAATTAGGTGATACATACATTATTATGTTTCCAAGTCCAAACGAAAGTCCATGGTCTCTATTTTCCAAATCTCATTTCAGCACCAGCAAACTGATCTAGAGCATCCCGAAATTCTAATTCAGTCAAACTCGTAGAGAGCAATGTAGATTTGATTTGTGAGGGGAAGAACCACATTAATCGAGCTCTATACTGCTTTCGATATCTATTACAGCTTCGGGTTTTACGGGTCAAAAAGCGTCAAATCTTAATGTCCAAAGACTTACTAGATTTCCGTGAGCCTCACTTGCCATGGAGGATAACCATGCAATTCTATTGGCGACCGGTGGTATTTTGAAGGATGAATAGGATGAATAATCATAAGGTCGGGTGCAGGAAAGCCATTTTTTCCTGTCAAAGCATTAGTAACGAAATGTCGATGGGAATGGGCTGTAGCACTCGCCTTCTAAATAAGATTCTACCAGATCAACTGTGAGTCGAACTTCATTTCGACTTTTGAAGGCTTCAGAAGACAACTTTGACTTCCGACGTTCAGTGTAAGCAATGGAACGAGCGACAGAAGCAATGACTGGTTTGGATGACTCTCTTGATGTAATATAGACCGTCAACGGATGTGCTAGATGTGGAGCTTCGCTTTTTCGTCAGCCTGGCGGAAGGGGAATGGGATGCAGTACATCGTACCACGCCGAGACCTTGAAGCTTTGTTTCTTGAGAGCGCATCGAGTATTGAGCTTTCAGAGCCAGGAAGATGGATAGTGGCAAAAGGATGTTGAACGTCTAACTCCTGTTCCGGGGATAGTGGCCTAGATTCGGAATAATCTGACAACGGGGGTGTAGGAGGATACCGTAGATTCAGTCTGTTGAGTTCAGCCTCATTAGAATCACAATCAAGGCTTTCTCCAAGCTCTGTGAGCCTTTTGATATTGGTTAACAATATGCCTATCAGGAATTTTAAGCTACTCAAAAAACGCGCTTGAAAGTTAACATGACACACCTTCGCGGTCGTAAACTGATAGTTGGCTTATACCCACTTGCTGACACCATCTTATCGACTTGACGACACTCTCCAACAAACGCTGCTCTGTGGTCCGAGCATCGATTTCTGGGTCGGACACGAAAAGTATGCTAAGGTGTTTGGGTATCCGGCGACGTGAAGCCTGTAGAGGCAATGGCTTAGGTTTCTTGAGCCGCCTAAAGATAGAGACGACGAGGACGGTGAGAGTGTGTATGATATGAAGAAGTGCCAAGAGTGGGTGTGCCAGCAACCCCATAATTACTCTAAGTTCAGTTTCAGAACCTACGTGTCAGACCTCAGTCAAATCTTTCCGGCGGTAAGTGTAGATCACGTGTTATGTAAAATGACGTCATCAAAATCTGTACAGTCACTAGTCTGAGGTTAGCAGGTAAAGAGTACATATTCAACTGTAAACTCAAGTGAGCCCTGGCTCCTCCTGAATTCCCCTCTTTATCTTGAGCAAGATACTGGTCTTCCAATTGTCTAGCTTTGTCACTTGGTCAAACTCCACAACTGCTCCAGTGAAGGACTCTGGATCGCCGGCTTGGACAGCCTCAATAAGCGCATTGACAAATTTCGCTTCACGAGTAGAAGGAAATGTGGCATCTTGGCTTGAATACTTTTGCATATTTCTTCTGGCGGTAACAGGATCCTGCAAAGTGCCATCAGAATTGACATAGTCGCCCAGGCGGGTTTCTAGCTCACATTCATGGCCAGAGCACACAGGCCAGCTCTCATCCAATACTCCTTCACACTATATTTCGTCAAAGCAGATGCGAGAGAGTGATCGGCGACTTGTTCGTATCGAGCGATTGCTTGAGGGAACTCCTCAATTTCTGCATGAAGATCTGCAGCATCTTTATAACAAGCATTTGCGGTTCTAGACAAATGCATGTGAGACACTCGTGCACACCGCTTTGATGGTAAATTACTCACGCAGCAGCGTCCTCTTGTGCATACCAATCTCCAGCGCGCTCGTAACTCTCACAAGCCTTTCGGATATCTTGAGATTCTTGTAGATAAATCTGGCCGATTTCCTTCTCTCGATCAGCAGCCTGCCTGAATCGCCCACTTTGAGTAAGATGCACAATAGTTTGTGTCAGTGCTTGGATAGCCACTAGGAAGGGAACGTCATCTCTAGTGCACGACCAGAACAGTAACGATGACATACGATCAGGATAACCCCTCTTGTACGCCTTAGCTGCATTCCACCAGGCATTCGAAGCCTCGTTAGGCTCCTTGCAGTTCTCTCTGCACTCTGCTTCTCGAGCAAAGGCATCGCCTGCCTCCTTAAATAGCTTTTCAAGCTTGAAAGAATTGGCAGCCTGCTGATAGAGATCGCCTGCCTCTTCAAACTTGGACGAAGAAGAGGAGAACCAGCCTGAAGAAGAATTGGCCTTCTTGTCTGCTTTCTCGAGGAGAACTTGAGCTGGTGATTTGGAGGGCATGGAGGTAGAGATAAAACGTGATATGTATGGTGTAATCACTAGGGCTATGAGACTGTGGCGATGCCGGCGCTAACTTAGTCTACTTAAATAATTCAAACTTGGCGCGTACTCTTCCAAGTACTACAATTATCATCCATGTCTCTGCCCATTGAATCTCTCAAGTCCTTCTCTGATCGTCACCCAAAGCCCCAAAATATTCGCTTTCAATATGGAACTGCTGGTTTCAGGACGCTGTATGTTTATCCTGTCCGTTATCATATACTTCTGCCTTTGTTCATCTCTTTGCCACAGAGGAAGCGACCTGGATTCTGTTTTGTTTAGAGTGGGAGTAATTGCCGCTTTGAGAAGTAAGAGGCTCGATGGCAGGACCATTGGGGTGATGGTCACCGCCTCTCACAATCCAGAACCGGTATGGTAGCCCGTCGTCTAGTCACCTTGTGCTATACTTACTGTTCATATAGGACAATGGAGTCAAACTCGTAGATCCACGGGGAGAAATGCTCGAAGCTTCATGGGAAGCATATGCTACCACAATTTCAAATGCACCAACCACCGATGCGTTCATCGAAGCACTTGAGAGCATAGTGCAAACTGCGAAGATTGACCTGTCTAAACCTGCGCGTGTTGTATATGCCAGAGACACGCGTCCTTCTGGGCCCGCCCTTGTTGCCGCTCTTGAAGATGGCTTCAAAGCCATTGGTGCAGAAGCCAGAGACGCTGGTGTGACTACCACTCCGATTCTGCATTACCTTGTCCGAGCAATCAATACCAAGGGTACTCAGAACAGCTATGGAGATGACTCTGAGGAAGGATACTTCAAGAAACTGACTGATGCTTATAAGAAACTCATTGTACGTACTGATACGCATAATCTCTACCAAGCTTGCTGATAAGCAATACGTAGGTCGGTAGAGCTCCTCCTTCGCCCTTAGTTATCGACTGCGCGAATGGAGTCGGCGCCCTCGCTGGTCACAAACTTGCTAGTTACTTGGGAGACTCTCTACCTATTGTTCTTGAAAACACAGCAATATCTACCGCGGGCGCATTGAACAATGCTTGTGGAGCCGACTTCGTCAAAACATCTCAGAAACTCCCTCCTTCCCTAGCGGCTGTTCTAAAGCCCGGGCAGCGTGCTTGCAGTCTTGACGGAGATGCCGACCGGTTGATTTACTATTATCTGGATGAACGGAGCACCTTTCATATGCTTGATGGCGACAAGATAGCTGGTCTTGTGGCAGCTTTTATTGTCGAGTTGGTCAAACTTGCTGGACTTGAAGAACAAATACAGGTTGGCGTCATCCAGACAGCATACGCCAACGGCGCATCTACGAAATACTTGGAAGAGGTAACTTTTCGTTTTCTGGTTGAATTATGAGCTCTGATGGTCGATTAAGCGCCTCCCAGTAAAATGCGTACCAACAGGAGTCAAGCACTTGCACCACGCTGCTGAAAGATACAATGTTGGGGTTTATTTTGAGGCAAATGGACATGGCACAGTGCTATTTTCTCAAGAAACTACCAGCAAGCTCGCAGAATATCAGCCCTCGACTCCCGCTCAGTCTCGAGCGCTCGACCATTTGGTCAGCCTGACTGAGCTTATCAATCAGACTGTTGGAGATGCACTCTCAGACATGCTTCTCGTTGAGGTGGTTCTGTCGCACAAATCGTACAGCGGAGCTGAGTGGGACTCGCTTTACGTTGATCTTCCCAACCGACTGGTCAAAGTATCGGTAGGAGACCGAAATGCATTCAAGACAGAAGATGCCGAACGTCGCCTGGTAGCTCCTGCCGGTTTGCAAAAGAAGATCGACGATTTGGTCAACAGATATCAAGGCGGGCGGTCGTTTGTTCGCCCCAGTGGGACGGAAGACGTTGTTCGAGTTTATGCCGAAGCTGCGATTAAAAGTCAAGCTGATGGTAAGTCCTGGTATTCTTTTGTTTCTATCCCGACCGCGATTCGAATACTAGCTCATGGGCTGATTTTGTCTGTGCAGAACTTGCACTTCGTGTTGCGGGGCTAGTCTATGACGAAGCAGGCGGTGATCCCGTTAATCGCCCTAAAGAATTCATATAATGAGAATCACGAAAGTTGTGGATGTGTATTACTATTATATGCCGTTCTGTAGTACATGTAGAAATACTCCTAGTGGAGAAATTGTTGTATTCGCATTCATGGATGCAAGTGCCGCAACTCGGCTCTGAGTCTATCATGACACATATGTACACAATTGCGCTCTTTGACATAAAAATGACTGCAAAACTAGATTCGAGTCATAGGTCCTTGGTTTACCTTTTCAACTTGTTCCTCGTCGACGATACCTAGCTGGATATATAGCGCATGTGTCGCTTTGTCATTTACAAGGGCACTTCGCCGGTTCAACTCTCTCATGTCAGACTTTAGGCTTGTCTAAGTCGTTGGCCTGTTCTGACTGCTCTATTCAGCTCTTGACTCGGCCATGCCATTCCATTATCAATCAGGCATTCGATTCTCGTCTTCGATTAGATCGTCGCAGGCCCATGAATGGAGATGGTTTTGGCGTCGGTGAGTTACGTCTCAGTTGCTGCAAGGGTGTGCCTGCTAATACAAGAAGGTCATAGGTTGGTATGATTCGGTGTATGATGAAGAATTAGGCAGTCAACCTTGTATCTTTACTTCCGTGACTCCTGTAAGATAATCCAGCCTTTCAGAGATTTCGAAACTTATAGTTGGCTAGGCTTGGAATAATATCAATCTTATTCGACTTGCGGAGAAGATCAAGTCTCCTTTGGTGTTGTCAGTCATTTCGCCTTCAACTAGTAAACCATAAAATGATTCTGAATGGTTTTCAGTGGCCACGTTCGGGCAACAACGGCAGGAACGCTATCCCTCGATAATTGTCATCCTTTCGTACACGGGAAGCTCATGGTAATCTCTCATCACCGCTCCAAAGCGATCTGTCTCTAAAACGCAGGACGTTACAGTTCATGCATAACGGTGGCATTGCAGATTTCCACTTGATCAAAAGAAGGCTGCAATCTCAATTACCTGATGTTGCTTTTAACTCGGTGCAAGGCAATACTGGTCAGTCAAATATGCCAGCTATCACCCCGCATAACTTATCTGGAATCCAGACTCTGAATGGGCATTTGCACTTTTTTTGTCAAAGGTGGCTTACCTGTTCACTTTATCTCAATGTTGGCTCATACCTTTCATTATAGCTTCCTGACCCGGATGCAAAATCATTCACTACAAATGTGCTCCGGGATGCGATGTTTAAGACTATATCTTCTCTAAACGAATTTGCTGATGAGGCGGGAATAACGGAGGTATGAAGAACAACTAATTGATCTTTGTTCTCTGGCTTATTGCTTGTGCCAGCCAAGTTTGATGAACTTCTGCGTAACTGATGGAGAGACTATCATTGCGACACGTTATATATCTTCTCGGACTGACGAAGCTGCTTCTCTGGTACGTATCTCCTGATCACTGATTCCTTTACAATGCTAAGTAACACTGCTGCACAGTGGTTTTCTTCTGGGACTACTTTCAGCGAATTCCGGGAAGGGGGTCATTACAAGATGTCCAAAGCCGACAAAAGGGAGAACATCATCATGGTACAGTTTGCAGTATTCCGAGTATGAAATCCACTCTGACACTCACTTAGATAGCGAGTGAACCCCTGACCTTCGAACGAGGTATGCAGCTCATCGGATCCCAGTATTCTGACTTGCCCTAACCCGCTTCTTCAGCTGATTGGATGGAGATCAAAACTAACAACATGGTAGTAATAACGCCCAAGATGAATCTCCTTCAAATTCCAATTCTCGATCGTTTCTACGTACCTCCCTCTGACCCCGCTTCACTCGCCCGTACGACAGAGTTTGCTCGCGAGAAAGGTTTATTGAATATGCATGATACACACCCTTCCGTCAAAAATGCGCTACTTGGGTCATGATCCGCGCTTTGTATTATATGTAGACAGTAGATCCTGCTAACCTTTCTACGCATGCCACTGTGTTCCTGCTGCTTGATAAATATAGCCTTTGTTGCCTTTGAGCATATGTATCAAAAGTCTAAAGATCATTATTATATAGTAAATTGACGCGCGCGCGGCGTGCCGCTTAGAAATGTGAAGCAGGATGTTGTATTTGGTCACTTATTCTTTAACTAGACCTCATGTCGAGGAGTGACTAGTGCCAGTGCCCAGCTCTCTCAATTTTCCTTTGGCGACCCTTATGTCTTTGCTTTGGAGAGCCGTGTTCAACACAGCCAGGTAGTTCGTCTCTATTTATGTTTCGTGTCCTTTCTGACAGGTGAAATTAGGTTATCGACTGTGCTGCAGATTCTCATCTTCTTGCCACTGACTTTGGCAACTCTATCAACACCGGCCTTCCTGTTGCTTTCCTTATTGCTTTCTTTGCACGCTGTCATACATGGCACCCTCATTTTATTCTGGGGGTCGCCCTCTTTGTCAGTCCTGCAAGTTCCTATGCACCCGTTCGTCCTGCTAGTCTGTTTCAATGTCTTTTCCTCTTCTGTGAACCCTTGGCTGCTTTCCGCAACTCAATGGTGGGGGGCCATTCTTACATTTATGGGGCCGTTATTCATCATAATGGAGGGCTTGTCGAGTCTACTTGTGGCACAGAAGTTAGGTCAAGAAGGGAAGCAAATGGTGGAGCAAGGAGATTCGGAAACCTACCAATTCTGTCTTCTAATTGCCTCTGCTGTTGCCTACGTTGCTTCTGCTTGGTGGATTGTCTTTGTAAGTGTGTTCTTTATCTTCAATCGAAGTTTTCTAAGTGGTTTCAGGCATATCCTACAGCGGCTTCCTCACCGCTGTCAGCTACCTACCTTGGGGTTGCTCTTACATCTCTGGTATTTCTCACCTTCATAGGCTTTGCGTTACGAAGAACAAACATTATCGAGTCGTCTGCGCTTGCACTTTGTATATCATATAACATCTGGCTCTGTGGCTTCGCTCAGAAATCATTTTTGGATGCAACCTCAGCCCAGTGAGTTCGAGATCATCTTCCATTGAAGCACGCTAACATCGTATAAAGTGTACCATTGCTTCCAAACCTGCTTCCCCACTTCCAAACGTTGTTGAATTTTGTTACCAATACACTGCCCAAGCCGGTGCTCGTTGCTCTGCTGTATCGACTCACTATCATGCAACTGGCTTCACGCATTCTTCCTACTATTGGAGCAGACAGCTGGGAGTCTGAAAGCGGTGTAGATCACGGATGGGAAGATCGACCGGTATAAACAACTCTCTGCTTCCTCCTCTGAACGCTCTAGTCTTACCCTTCTGCTTAGACTTCCACCCTTACTCGGATACTACTAACATGGCGCCAACTTCTTTTCGTCACCGTTTACTCACACCTCCTTCGTAAGTCATCACCGTGTTTTAGAAATCCTTGCTTTGTACACTAACAATCTGATGATGTTTTCTTCAGTGCTTGATTACTCTTCCCAAGTCTGGTGGCGGTGGGTCAACATTACTTTCATTCTCTTAATGTGGGCAGTGGAACTTCTTGTTAGTACTGAAGACAACGTCACAAAAGAGTGGAAAGTAGATTAAAAGGATAGATGGTTTTGGGATTGGATCTGCGTAGTATAGTCACATTGACTGTCCATACCCTGACAACCTCTAGGCCGTGTTAGCTTTCCACTCGGCTTCTCGTTCATCCTCACCCTCGTAGTATTCTCGCTTCCATATCTGCGCTTTCCCCTTTACTTCCTCGAGAATGAACTCGCAGGCAGTAAATGCTTCCTTGCGATGGGGTGCAGAAACTGCGATTACTGGGTTGAGGATGAGTCAGTAGAAACTTCATTAGAACAGTAATCCCTTACCGATTGAAGCTTGTCCTACTGGGACTGTGCCAATACGATGATAGACAGCAGCACGGAGTAGTGAAGATGTATCCTGGGATATTGGATCATGATTGGAGCGCGTCGCAGCTTTCTGGGCGTTGTGAACGATATCGGCCATTGTTTTTATCGCAAGTTTAGAATATGCTTGATATTCAAGTCTCGTAACGACCTTTCCTGCAGTGTTGATCTTAGTAGTATTGTCCTGAATAGACAAGATATTATTTCAAACCTTTGAATGAATTGCGCGTCGTTCCTTTGGATAACACTTCAGTCCATTTATAAGGTAGTAGCTCTAGTCTGAGATGTTTCGTACCAATGAAAGTTACGGTCGCACCCGCGCCGTCGTCTCCAACAGATTCAATAATTGTCTGGATGTCTAGGGGTTCCTCTGATATCACGCATCTCATGCCAGGAGATGATATTTGTGCTTCAACAGATGAGCCAGGCTTCAGCGACATTAATGGAGTTGAATCAAGCGGCGTTCGGCAACTTTGCGCGTACCTCACTCAGATCTCAGCTACTTCAGTGTTCACGGTCCTACCTCAAACACAGTTCCTGTTGTCCCCTAAACCCTGGGTCTAGGGACCAATCCGACTTCTTCATATATCTAGAATCTCTGCTTCGTTACTTAATTCCCCAAGCATCAGGCCCACTAGGTTGAAGAATGCTGGCGAAGCTCTCGGTGTCGCCTCGAAACTTTCAACCAGCGAGGTTGTATCGGGCCTTTTCGGTGTCTTCCGGTCATTTGGAGTCTGTGTGGGCACGAAAGGCACCATTAGATCTACATCCAGAAGTGCAGGATGCTCTTGCTACGAGGAAACCTGTAGTGGCTCTCGAAACGACGCTCGTAACTCATGGTTTCCCAAATCCCGTGAACTACGACTTGTCTCTGGAACTCGAGCGGATTGTCAGATCTGCGGGTGCTATACCGGCAACAATAGGGATCCTCGGTGGACGGGTCAAGATAGGACTAACACCACCTGAGCTTCAAAGGCTAGCGGATACTGAGAACAATAAGTCCATCGTGAAAGTTTCTCGGCGTGACATAGCACCCGCTATTGCAACAGGGGCTGACGGAGGTGCTTTGAATTTGTTTATCACACTCTCTGTTGGACTAATGCTTTGAAAGGGACGACATGCAGTGCAACATTGATATTTGCTGCCATGGCAGGAATCAAGGTCAGATTCTACATATATTCGTAAGGTGAACTGATGTTATCTAGGTTTGCGAATAGGTGTTTGCAACAGGAGGGTGAGTGGTGGTACTTTTGGCGATCAGCCAGACCTTTGCTCACGCTTTGTATTAGATTGGGGGGTGTTCATCGCGGTGGAGAAACATGTATGATCATCGTTCAACTCATAATGCTGGTCTTCATGCTCGTAAATAGCCATGGACATTTCGGCTGATCTTTATGAACTCACTCGCTGTCCGGTGGGTCTTGTATCTTCAGGTGTCAAATCTATATTAGATATCGGGAGGTATGGTGTTATTATTCTTGCTTGTACAAATAGTGTTCTGAAGCGGTTACTGCAGGACCTTAGAATATCTCGTCAGTCCTCTTATGTTCACATCTTTGAATCTTATTCATTCTACAACAGGAAACTCTTGGAGTTCCTGTACTTAGTTATGGAAAGACACGGGAGTTCCCTGCCTTCTTTTCACCACGCAGCGGCTTTCAAGTAAGTATACAAATAGAAATGGTGCGGACGTTGCCTCATTTCCATCGTTATTTTAGGTCCCCTGGAATGTTGAGACCCCATCTATAGCCGCCAGTGTTTTACGTGAGTATCGTTGTTACCGAAGACCGTTTCAATAACGTTGATCTGTTGCGTAGACACACATTGGCAGCTGGGCATGGAAAACGGTACATTGATTGCTGTACCCATACCTGATGAGTTCGAAGCGGCTGGAGCAGAAATACAAAGAGCTGTCGACCAGGCCATCGCAGAATCTGAAGCAAACGGCATCAATAAACGAGGGAAGGAGGTGACACCATGGTTATTGGCTCGAATTGGCGAATTGACCGCAGGTCGCTCCTTGACATCCAACATCGCGCTCTTGAAGAATACGGCCCTTGTGGGTAAGCTCTATTCCTTGTTCTTAGATACGCAAACTTCTTGTGCTGATACAATTTGTAGGCGCTCAGATCGCCGTGCAGTATGGGAAGTTGGCAAGCGAACCAGTAAGAGACTAAAACTTATTCTTCTTAATCAATATATATCACTCGTTTGTTTGCATTACTGGCCATCAGGTGCAGAATGACGCTTCCATCGTTTCTCCGTTACCTGATCCTTTGGACATTCTCAATCCGACTTTTGCGTCAACAACTACTAAGTCCAACTCAGCTGTTGACCGCCATAAAGACAAGAAGGAGCCCGAAAGGGCCAAGCTAATTGTCCTCGGAGCTGCCGCAGTAGATATATCTGCCCAACAAGCAAGAAACACCACTTCCAGTTCCGCGGTGCGCTCCACCGTACCTGGTACTGTATCGGTCTCGCTAGGAGGGGTAGGGCGAAACATCGCTGAAGCCTCCTCCCGGCTGCTTCCTAACAAAGATTCTGTACTGCTGGTGTCACCAATTGGAGATGACTCCTTCGGACATCTTCTAAGAGACCAGACAGAGAAATTAGGAATGAGAAACGACGGTCTTCTAGTGCATACGGGACAACGAACCGCCGTTTGTAACATGATGCTCGATGGTAATGGAGATCTCAGTACAGGTATTGCTGACATGGGAATCATTGAAGGACTTGACATCCATAAGGTAGACTGTGGATCCTCACGCGTACGTGCTTTTTCTGAAGGGAGTATATGATAGACACTGGAGGTCGTCCGCCGAAACAAGCCAGACATCGTTAGTTTCGATGGAAATTTATCAGAGAATGTAATGACGATCCTGCTAAATTCCTGTATAGAGCAAGGCATAAAAGGTCTGTGCATCAGAAACTAGCGAATTATTTCACACTGAAGAAGATATCAGTGTTCTTGTAGGGTTTTTGTTCCATCTCAACGTTACCAATCCTCATGGCTGACCCCGCAGTGAACCCACATCTGTCACTAAGTCTGTCCGCGTCTTGCAAGCTGTCAAAATGCTCCTGCATGGCAATGGCTCAATCGACTTCATATCGCCAAATCTCCTAGAACTCACAGAAATATACAGAGCTGCTAACAACGAACCTCTCGACCTCTTGTCTCATCCTAAACACTGGGCGACACTCGACCGTTTCTCACTGGGCTCGCAGTACCGTACAGAGTTGGAGCACCTTTCTAGGATGAAAGTCTCAGATAGCCCATCGAATGGAACACTGGCATTCCTAGTGGATCAAGGTATCGCTCAAATGGCGGTTAGGCTACTCCCATTCTTCCGGCATCTTGTAATCAAATGCGGAGAAATGGGTGTGCTGGTCGTGATGCGGACTAGTACGAGTTCCAGGACACCAGCATCTCAGTGGTTACAACAAAGGAGCAACCTTGCTTCCCGATTCATTGTCTCACATAGTGATATGGGAGAGTCGATAGTCGTGGCCCATTTCGCAGCGCTTCCCGTCCAACAAGTAGTGAATGTTACAGGGGCTGGTGATTCGTTTGTTGGGGCACTGTTGGCTGGTTTAGTAAAGAAACCGGATGCATTTGATAGCTACAACCTCATGTCAGAGGTCATAACCATCGCACAACGCGCCGCTGTAATGACACTAAACAGCCAGGACGCTGTATCGGCACAAATATCGAATATCGATGTATACAAGACTTATTAGATTAACCATCAAGTAAATATAGATACAAATAACAACTTTTTTTCTCATATGACAGCAAGTCATATCGCAGATTTATCACGCCATACCCATATGCTTCCTTTTGAGCCAGCTGCAAAGATGAGTCTTCCCCCCATACCCATCGCACAGCATTCCACTTGATCTTGTTCCGATTGATGACCATCAAGGACAATCCTCCAACCTCCCAAAGTGCTGGTATCATCTGTCAAATTCAACAAGCGGGTGTGTTCAGCTAGATCATTACCATCGTCATCATCCCACTTTGGAAGAGGAGGACGTGGACGAGGTCCAAGCAACGCTACGTTTAGAAGTGTGATTGCATCGTCCTCCGGATATGCATATAAAACAAAAGGTGGGCAGCATTTTTCAGAGAATACGTGAAGAGCCGGCGTTCTGTACGAATCTTCCTGTGCAGGAAAGAATTTACTCGAGATGATCTTGAATGAAGCTGGAAAAAGGGACACTTAGAAAAACAATGCGAGTCTGAAAGAAGAAATTTGTTTAACCATACCGGACTCTTGAAAGTCCTGCAAGGCAAATCAAAGGTGAACTAACTAACAATCTGCGGATAGAAGGAGGACTCTCACAGATGCAAACCCACGCATTACTTGTTGCTGGTCCTCTTCCCAACCAGCTGGGAAGAAACGATCTACTCCGAGCCATCGCCACAGAATCAGAGTGCCGGGCTCGAGGT